>RJWT010004154.1:15708-34312 GCA_004365215.1 Cuniculus paca | reverse complement strand
CACTGGGGATTGAACTCACGACCTTGCACTTGCCAGGCAGGCACGTAGACCGCTGAGCTAGATCCCCAGCCCTCAACCAGAAATATTTAAAAATGAGAATGGTGAAAACTAAAAGCAAGTTCCAGAGGAAGGATGGACAAGATCTAGCTAAGCGAGGATAACTTCATAGAAGTAACTTTTGATTTCTAGAATTTGGAATAGTAGAGGGATACCAAAAAAAAAAAAAAAAGGAAGCCAAATCTTTTTATGAAATGTTTTACTTGACAAGAGTGAAGAAAACTGCTTCAACCTATAGATTGCACATTGATCACTAATTGTCCTGAAGGTCAGGCTAAGAAGTTTTAACTACACAATAAGAAAGCTGAAACCCACCAATTGTTTAAAGAAGCCAGTATGTTGGAAAAGAAATTGGTTTGCAGAATGTAAGCAAAATGTGATATCTCTGGATTCCAATCATAAATCAGAATAATTTTATAAATATAAATCAGAGCTCATATTCATATGGCAGTGCCAATTTATAAAGGCATAAAACAATTATCTTAAGGAATAAGCAATTCTAAGATTTTCTGGACCTTAGGAACAGGAAGAAAGATAATATATTTATCAGAAATCTGATAATAAAGGTAATTTATTTGGAAAATGTTATAAATTGCTCAGATTAGCATCCAATCCATTTAAATTAACTAATGGGACTTCAGATGTAAATATTTGAAAAATGCACATCTCAAGCTTGGAAGAAAATTCAACACATATATTAAGATATTTAGATGTCATAACTGTATTGATGATCCACATGAACATAGAGGAGATATAAAAATAAAAGATTCCTGAAATGAAATATATAACTGATTGCTTTCTGACATCTTTTTGTAACAGAATCACTATATATTTACCATTTGAGTGTCCATTTGTATGTCTTGTGTTAGTTGACTCTCTCAAAATCATATTCCAAAGATTTTAGTATCATTATATTATAGTTTGTGAAACTGAATTCCAGAGATTAGATATTCATCTGTTCATGCAATGAGAAAGTGGAGAAATGAGACTATTAGTGACTACATTTTTTATTAAATGTCATCTTTATTTTATTATTACCTTAGTTTTAATGGAAGTTAGTATAAAATTTTTGAATCCTAAAATATCATTATTTAAATAAATAAAATGAATGTGCATACATATTATATCCAATAGTTGTGATCTGAAATCCAGTATCTAATTAAATAATCTAAAAATATCTATGTTTCCCTAAGTCCTTCAATTTTTGAATGAGTCAAAATTTGTTTTTTGGATTTTACAAGATAAAAAGATTAACTGAGTATATGGTTATGAAAATTCTTAGGCACATAAATAAATAAATAAATAAATAAATAAAATTGCCATGAACTAATATAGCACCCATGAATGTCTGCATTTGCTAAATTAACCAAGCAAATATTTCTTTGATTTTATTAGAATTTCAAAGTTTAAAATTTCCAAGTTAGTTGAGTAAATTTTGATTTATAAAGAAGAGCATCACGTTGCTTTCATATTTCACTTTTCAAAAATTCCAAAAGGTTAGAAACATGATAGAACACTTACGTTCAATATGAATTTGTTTATAAGTGCAGCTGTTGCTTCTCCTTTGCTTATTTGCATCCTAAGTTTGTGTATTTACTAAATTTGACTGTTCCTCTTGCAGATGCTGTTTTTAATGTTTTGATGCAATATTTCAACCCCTTTGGTTTCTATTTTATTCCATGTTACTTAAATACATATGCACATATACATAGGAACCAAATAAATATATACTTACATTTTATGAAATATATATATACTTACTTATTATGAAATATATATATATCTATATATGGTACAGTACATCACTTGCTATTGGTACTGTGTCTGTTAATTGAAACAAATTTTTCTCTGCCTTTTACTTAGAGATGGCCTTCTTTAGAAAGGTCTATAGAAGGCTCTAATAAGCTGGTTTCAATAGCAATATGTGGGCAAGAGGACTGTTAATTCAGGGAAGATTGTTAGTTTATGCATATTCATTGAATTTGTTTTAATGCAATTCAACTTTGTAAATGGTTGCAGCCAGAAAAAGCTCTAATTACAGAATTAATTAGAACTTGGAGAGGTACACTGTATAGTGATTTATGGGATTCAGAAAAATACCTACTGGGGAGCTTGCAATACAGTTTGCATACATACTAGGTAGAAATAAAACGGGGTTTCAAGTCAAAGGCACAAGTGAGTGGAGATCTGTTGTTCAAATTAACAAATACAGTATATTTCAGATCACAGCATACCTATGTCTTTCCCTGTTGGAATTCATCATGTTTTAAAAGGGCTTACTCACATTCAAAAGTCAAAAAGAGCTCCGATATAGCGTTAAACCCAGTGAAATAAGAATAATCTAACTACGGAAACTATTTCCCATGTTAAGACTGGTGCTTCTGTCCCTCTTAGTTACCTCCATAATATCCCTGCCACCAGAAACCAAAAGGAAGCAGCTGTTCTGAATATGTACAAACAAAAGGAGTTGTTTCTATAGCAACCATAGAACCCTGCGGAAAAGCTCTCCCTTTAACATTAGGCACCCTCTCTCCTTCGCACCCCTCCCTCTTCTTTTTGCACACCAGCACAGACTGCCCTTGGACAGAAATGGCATTTGATAATTTGATACACATGGAGGACCACAGTATCACTGCAGCCTTCATTCCTATCTTACAAGAACTGGAAGACTTACTCCTCGGCAAACCTGATGAGAAGGCTATAAAACCTGACATTTTATGGAGCATTCTGGCTACCTGATACCCTCACTTTTCTTTATCTTCCTTAAATAATAATAATAATAATAGTAATAATAATACTAATAATGTCTTCTTTCCTTCATTACTTGATGAAGTAATGATGTTTCCTTCACCTCTACTTGCCTTTCAGTTTTCCTCTCTAGTCCATAGATATGCCTATCAGCCAAATGTGGCAAGACTATATGAAGTTTGTGACTGATTTCAGAGTTTCTCTTAAATTAGATAAGAGATAGGACAGTATTAACTTCAGAGATAAATGCACAATGCAAGATATTTGATACTGTTAAGTTTTTTCTCTATATGGTAGAACATAGACATAGTTTATCTAATTAGACCCAACTTCAGAACACTTATACCAAATAATTAAAATTTTAGCAGTTTTACTTCCATTTTAATTCCCTTGGAAGTTTGAATTTTGATTTATCTATCATCAATATATTTCCTTCATTTTTATATATCTTTGGTTAGTATATACTAATTTCCTATATTCCCAAATTAGTCTTTAAATCAATAATTCAGGGACATATATTCATCTTTGTCAATAATTTAAACTTTGGAACATATTTTAGTTTGGATATTCTCCACTAACTACCCTCTTAAACAAAATATGACTATATGGTAACTCAAATTTATTTTACGCATCATTGAAAAATGTAATCCGTGCAACAAAATGTACTATTCTATCTTTAAATTTATTATTATGAACTTTATGATTCAACAGTGCCTTGAATTAGACTTTTTAACTTGGGGTAAGCTTTGTAGAACTTGTCCATGTTTCCACGTTAAAATTTAAATATTCATTTGAAAAATGATGCAAGTGAAATAGTTTTATTAATTTTTAATCATGTTTCAATTATTTCATAAATAAAACTATGAAATATCTATTCATGAATAGACATGCATAACAATGGGTAAGATAAAACTTGGTAAAAGGTCAATTTATTTATGTATTTGCAACTATATGGCAGGTACCTTTCCAAATCTGTAGGAAAAGACTGTGTTAGGTAATAAATGGCATAGCCAGCATTTAAGTGACTATCTGTGGGAAAAGTGTATAGATATACTTTTAAATGTACTTATAAGTAACTCAAAATGGATGAATTAAATATAAATGATGGAAGTACAGTAGCAGGAAAGCCATGAAAGAAACATTCTTAGAGCACTGTGAACTAACTTTCACCTATTAAATTGAAAAATTATGATTACATGTGATGTTGATGAGGGCATGGGGACCAAGTATTCTTATGTATTGCTGGTGGGAATATATATTAAATCTTCTATTGAAGGGGATTCAGGTATAGCTTGTGAAGTTTCAAAAGAAATTATTCTTTAGTTGAGTAATTTCACTTCTAGAAATATAACTTATCGGTACAATTAAGCACTGCAGGAGTAACAGTAATATCTTTCCTTCGCAAGAAAGAAATAGTATCTATGTCTATGAATATGATGATGCAGGTTCACTATCTTTTTACCTTCAGATGGTAGAATTATCTACAGAGAGAGGTGGGGCAGCAATCACTTCATAAAGTTTTTATAAATTAACAGGAATAATCTCAAACTCAATTGTTAATTTTTTTAAGTAACAAGGGAACAATGTAGGGAGCATTCTACTTTCATGTGCAAATAATTATCTATGTGTCTATGTGCAATTTGCTTAGAATATCTCTGAAAGGACACACACACAAAGTTAGAAACTAATTAGAAACATCAAAAGTCTCTACAGATGTAATGTACGTAGCTCAATATCTTCATAAATAGCACAGTTATTTCCATAACTACTGAAAAGGAGACTTCATTTTTTAAATTTGGCACCTTTTTAATTTTTGTTACCCATTCAAAAAATAAATGTATATACAATGTTCTAGAAATAATTACTTTCTAACCCAGTTTGTTCGAAGTTTGGGCAGAAGTCACAGAGGAAAATAAGAACAGATGTGGAGAATAAAATTTGCAACTAAAATAAATTAGATGGGAATCAAATTTAGAAAACACATCTCCACTGACCACTCACTGATCTTTTGAAAATTCTGACACTTGGACTTACTGAAAGATGTCTTGATAACAAAGAAATGATAGACAAAGTTGAATGGTACAGTAAAGGGATTCCATTATGATGTCTTAGATTAGACATTCTTTTTGCTCATTATCAGGTCTTTCAGAAATTCACTGTCTTCTCTCAGTTGGATCTTAGTTCTATTTACTTTTACATAAACTTTGTCCCAGTCAAGGTACATTTGCAATGTGAAGCAGCATTGAATAGAACTTCTCACCTTTTTCACTGTCTCTGTCTCTATCTTTGTCTCTGTCTCTGTCTCTCTCTCTGTCTCTGTCTCTGGAAGGACACACACACACAGTGAGAAACTAATTAGAAACATCAAAAGTCTTCTATTTAGTGTCCTTCCATATTCTTTTTCCTTCTTCCTTAACCTTTTCCTGCTTACATAAAAAGTCAGTGTAAATATTCATGTCAGCATTATGCCATTTTAATACATTTTGAATTTCTTTTTATAGCTCTATTTGATGTTTATATGATTGTGTATATGTAACAACTTAAAAATATAACAGTTTTTTTAAAAAATTTTGTTAGCTAATAAAAAGATTTTACCTGAAACATCTTGCCTGTTTAAAGTATTTATTAAAGTATTTATTTTGGCTACAGTAAACTTAATGTATGATGCTTTATGATATGCTAAAATATCAATATAAACTGTATCTCCTCAGTGATATTTGTGTTTATATTTGGTATTTTAAAATGTTCTCAATTTTTAGAAAATGATTCATGAATTAATCTTTTTGGACATCTATATTTAAGTCTACATTGTTTCATCCTTGTCATCACTTTTAGTCTATTTTATTTGCATTCATATCTCTTCTGTGATTATTTATGCTTAACATAATTTTACTGGAAAAATAAGCTTATTTTGACCATTTTAAAAACAGCGTTTATGTATCAGTTTGCATTTCCATCAGTTTCTAATAGTACCTTAGGATATTCTTGATGGTGTATACTGATTTTATTAACTTTATGAATATTTAGATAATTGAAGAAGAAAATGAAATATACCTCTTGTAAAATATTATAAGGGAAGCTACACAGTGAAGAAATATGTCCTTGGAAATGTTTTCCTTCTTACTTATCTGAAATATTGCTATATCCTGCTTTGAATTTTTATGGTCACGCAGGCCATTAAATCGAAGCCTCACTGGTTCTTGTGACTGTTGATTTTATAAAATGAAATTTCCAGTGACATTATAATGTCTACAGCTTTTGTCAGTTCCTGACCTGCGATTTACACAAAAACTTACAGCAGTGGTAATATATTACTGGAAAATATTTAACCATTTTTAAAATGTAGAACTGTCAAATATTTTGGAAGAAAAAATACAAGAGATAAAGTGTACAAATATTATCAGTACAAAATCTAGCAGAGACATGAAAACCTTCACACACATACATTTTACACACACACACACACACACCTACAGCATCTTTATTGAATTGCTTTCATGATTCATTACATTACTTGTCATGGAGTTTAAACAGTGGTAAAATCTAAGTTTTATTCCCAAGACAATTGTAGTAGTTGACACATGGTAGGCAATGACTAGACATGGAACAAATGAGCAAACCAATAAACTCAGGTAGTGTAAAAAGCTCCTACAGCACCCATTTTCTTTTCAAGCTAATTCTCCTGCAGGCACTCCACCTAACCTAGGCCAAACTACCACTTCTCTGAATGCTTGCAGTCTGCTGATGCAGCAAGCTTCAATCAGACTGTTTTCTCCTGTGTGTTCAGCTTATCTGATTCTTTTAAACATCGTCTTGGCGATAGAAGAACACTATGCAACTTGCAGTAATTTACAATTTGAGATAATGAAAAAAATACTACATAAGTGACATTTAAAGGATATATATATATATATATATATATATATATATATATACTGGTGAAAGAATTATATTTTGATTTAACAAGTGGGAGGCAACATGGTGTAGTTAATATTTGATACAAGAATGGATATTGATGCAGTCGTTTTAAAGATTAAGAACAGAGGCTAACGGGAATGAAAATACATTATATGCATATATCAATATACCAAAATGAATTGCATTAGTCTGTATTAATAATACACGCTGATAACAAAACCTAATTATTCATGATTTTAAAAAAGATTTAGAAATAATATTTTAGAGTTTTATGAGTACTCAAAGTGGTGCTCAGTGAACTATGGTCCTTCCCTTAAAAGATCGCACAGTGTCTTACAAAAGTAAACTTGTAAAATTCAGTAAAGCAATAGAAGTTTAAAGAAACAAGCCCTTTGGATTAAATACAGGAATATGGTTCCTGAGCAGTACATGGAATAGGAGGTACAAATATGAATAAAAATGCAAAAGAGAAAGAATCACAGTAACAATGATGGATCTTATCATCTCTGTTCCATCCATCAAATAATAAAATATTTTTAAGATGTCACAAGGAATCTGCTATTTTAGCAGCTGAATATTCACCTTACCTCTCCAGGCAAGTTAAAGAAAACCTTCTGAAAAAATAGTTTCTTAAATACAAGGAATATGTTGATTTTTTATTCTACATAAAGCATAACTTAAGAACAGTTTTAAGTATATTCATGCTACTCATGTAGTTTTATGCCTAATAACAATTTTATAAAATGCAAAGACCAGGGGGCTTAATGTGATTGTATTATATAAACAATGAACGTAAGACATAGTGGTATTACAACTAAAACCCATATTGCATGATGTCACCAATCTTTATTTGTACTGCCCCTTCAAGGAGCTCAAATTTTCAAATCATAAACACCTGGGGCATTTGGAATAAATTGTAAATGAATGTTATACCCAATACTGTTAGTGTTGAGAGGAAGGTTACCAGTTTATGGCAAGGAATGATCTTTCTTAATTTCTCATTTGGCCACTAGATCTAAAATTCACTCCGTTTCTCCTCCTTCCGCGAGAAGGGACAACTCTTCTCTCCATACCTCCTCTGTCCATCTCCGTCCTAAACATTCAGCAAGATCTTCCAATGCTCGATTGCACAGTTAATAGAATAAGGAACCATTCAAGAATATATGGTATTCTTGATCCATTAGAAAAGAGTTATATGGCATATAGAAACATATACACACAATGGTAAAAAGAAAACCTTTAACTGTGAAGAGCAAAATGAGTACAATAAGTAGTTGGAGGAAAGGAGGAAAGCAGTGGAGGGAAAGAAACAGTTTAGAGAAGTCATGTGGGCGCAGCTAGACATGGGACATTTGCGGCTTTAGAAGGCTGAGAGAGCAAGGCTGCATGTTGGCTTCTGGTCTCTTGTGCCCAGCTCCAAGGACTCACCTTGACTACTTTTCTTCCAGTCTCATTCACTCAAATGAGGTCAAAGAAAAAGATTTTTGAGCTTTGTTGGCAAAAATGGAAGATACTGTCAATTAAAGGAGTATTTAAATGATCAAACTAGTAATGGTGGAAGTGAAGTCAAAACTCAGAGGCAACTAGACTCATGGACTCAACGACTACCACCTACACTTACCTAATTTCTCAGCTGTGTGATCACACTTGCAGACTTCCTTCTGATGTAAGAAGGTGAAGGTTACAATTTGGCAGATTACATTCACACTATCCTATAACGTGGTGAATCATGATAGTTATAAAATATGTAAGTGCTTAGTAGTATATTTGAATGTCTTTGGGCACACACTTCTTGTTTTCCTGTTGACAGTCTCTCTTCCCAGTCTAGCTGAAAAACAATTTGAGAAAGCCTTCATTATAATCTAATCATATGTCGGGATTGTAATAATACCGAACTTTGACTCCAAGAGTTCAAGATAAGAAGAGGGATATTTCCAAAGAAAGTAGGAAGAGTGCAAAACTGCCCAAGAACTTGATGTTCATCAGAGATATCTACAATCTCTCCTATCTCTACAGCAGAGATCCTTGCATGTAAGCTTTCTTAAATTGTTTTCTAGTCAAATTGTTGATACAGGCATTCATATAAAAACACAGGTAAAAACGTAGAAAAAGTAGACACAGATGCATCCAATAAATACCTGGTATTCTATCTTACATTTAATAAATACAAACATTCAATACAAACATGTTAAAAGATGATTTTACAGTTCAATAGTCCATAGAATACTGAAATCAAACTTATTTTTACTCTAATGTATTAATTTGATTGTTAGAAAATGTTTGAAAGACATGCATAAACTTTGAAATCTCATAAACTTACAAATCTAGGCCAAACAACTTAGATGATATATAAATTGCAATTAGTTTCTGTTCTACTTGTAAATAATATTTTGTTTTTAAGTGGGAGAATAAGATTTTGTGCTGACCTTTCTTAGGAAGCTTTGTTAGTACACATAACTTGAGACATTTTAATTGGTTGTACAAAAAGTACGTACTTATGTATTTAATGAAGTATATATTTAAAAAAGAAAATCTTTCTTGAGCAGATGCTTGAGTGAAATGAAATATTGAAACTGAGCTTATTTTTACATGTACCAAACACTAAACATTTCTGGTGTAATTAGGTTTTAAACAAAAGTGATTCACTACTTTTGAACACACTAAGCATAATAGTATATGGCTCATAAGATACTATTTAGAGGAGTAATTAAGATGCAATCATTAATGTCACTTTGCCCCAAATTACTTTTAAAGGTAACTAAGTGATTATCCTTATTAAACCTCTGACTCATAGACCTTAAAGTGTTACTGAATTATTACAAGGATCAAATAAATCCACAGGAGAAATAAGCTTTATTTAAAAATTGAATAAATAACATTCATTTTACACATGTTGCATTCTTTCAGATATAAAGGGTAGTTAAATAGATAAATAGTTAATTAATTTAAAATATTTACTGAATAATGATCTGGGTGTACCAGTTTCCTCTTTAACCAATATATACTGGCACAAAATAATCCACATGTCAAAAAATTTTAAAAATTATACAGTAGGTCTTACAGTAGAAAATTTTTCCCGATCTTGATTTAGATCCCCACAGAAGTGTGTCATGTTTCAAAACTATTTCATGAATTATTGAAAACAAATAAATATTCTATCTAGCAATCATAATCTATACTACTTTCGCCCCTTCCTTGCTTCCTTCCTCCCTCCTTTCCTTCTTCCTTCTACCTTCCTTTCATTCTTCTTTCTTCTTCTTTCCCTTCCTTCCTTTTGTCTCTTACTACAATCAAAACTGCCTTGCAATTTCTTTCCTAACAATTTCAGCGATAAATTCAAGAGCAATTATTTTAACATACCCTTATTATTTCTGAATCACAAAAGCCTTCAAGACTTACATAGTCTAAGAAATTGTCCTGAGATGACTTGATGTTTATTCCATCATGGTCAACACTACAAATGCACCTTGACTTGCTCTGAGCACCTACTTGAAAGGTGATATTTCAAGTCCATTCCCTTAATGCCAGGCTGAACTCATTTCCAAGGCCACACTGTCACTCGTGCAGCTACCCTTTCTCAGGAAATGTGCAGTTCCAAGGACCTAACACAAGGTTGCAGAAATCCTCCATTAACAAGAGGACAGTCCAGTTTACCTTTCTGACTGGAGACACTGGTCTTTCAATCAACAATCTCCAGGTCTGTATTCTCTAAGGTAGGGTACAGTAATCAGTTTTAGTGTCTAAAATTACAAAACAAAAGACTTGTTACTCTTGGAGTTAAAAGAAGCTCAGTCCCAATCTTTATCTTCCCTATTTTCCTTTCTTGAGGACAAAAAAAATTTCTCACTTGATTCTTTAACAAGGAATTTTCACTGAATCAGGTCATTACGTTATGTTTCATTATTGTGTTCCATCCTTTATTTCTATAAATATTGATCCATTTTATTTCATGTTTCCTTGACTTGAAAATATGTTCACAATGGTATCTTTAATTGTTTTTCTTGGGACTGCCTAATCATGAGAGAGCAAACCTTAGTCAAAAGGTAGTAGCATTTTTACTACTACTTCACTTTCAGTTTTTATCTAATCTTCTCTAAATTGACTCACATGACATGTATAAAAAGTAAACCTGTAAGGGGATTCAATGATAAAGGTTTTGGTATAGGAAAAAATTCCTACTAAATTCAATGCCTTATTAGAGTTGCTTGGTTATATATGTGAACCTATATATACAATTAATTGACTAAAGCTAAAGAATTTCTTCAACATTTTTGTCTTACTGTTTATATTGGTAATAATTGGTTTTCATTTTGACTAAACAATATGCACTCCAGTAGCAACATAATCTAACTGCTTGTCCTATATCCTGTCCAAGCTTTACATGTACACAAGACCTCAGAGAACTGCCATCTCTTCCAGGAAACTTTCTCTTTCCCTCCGGCTCAAGGTCCATGTCTGTGTTTCCCTAGAATGAACTCATTAAACTTCCATTTGCTTATTCAGTAAATATTTACTCAGCTCTTAGTGTGTTTCAGGCTCAGCTGGTCCTACGAAAATAGTAGAGAACCTGAGTTACATTTTTACCTAGTTGTTAACAGACCAGTACTGTGTATAAAATTTCAGTCATTCTCACAATACTTGTTCTACCCAGAATAGTGAGCTTGATGACGTTAATGAATATATCTCTGTAGTCCTGGGAAAGAAATCACATGTAAGGTTAAAGACATAAAAGTATGGCACTCAGTAACAGTGTGCATGAGTGTTAAATTACTGGAGAAACTGCAACTTGGCTACAATTGTCCCAAGACAAAAATCATCGGTTGCTGTTTACTTGCACTAGAAATTTATATTCTAGTTATCACCTAGTAAGAAATCTAACATTTTAAATCATATGCCCCAGGACATAGAAAATTCCTTTCACACCATTCAGGAACCTGTCTGTGAACCTTGAAGAAAAGTCAGCTCTACATTGTAATTCCTTTATTTTATTTAGAAATTTTGTCACATGAGATACTTGTATAATCAAAAGTTCTTACAGATATACTTCTGTTTTGTGTGAGGTTTGGGAGGAGAAGTGACTTATTTTATAGTCATTTCATGGAGATTTTGTATTTCTGACCAGATTTAAATTCTGGGAATAATCCTCCTTCACCTCATCAGTAGTCTGATTAAAACGGCACTTTTAGAAAGGGAGAAATGCATTAAATAGACTAACTGAAGAACCTGAAAGGTAGTCATTAAAATCAGTTGCCTTTTCAATACATGTTGAGGGGTTTGTCTGGGAGCCTTTCTTTCAAATGATACTATTTCAATCATGCCTAATACTTAAATCTCCAAACACTGATATTCCCATTTTAATTTTAGCTGGCACCAGAAGGATATGGTAAAACAGCAGATGATTACTTCGGTAATTTATTCCACATTTCTAACAGTTTTACAGATTCAAATAAAAAATAATAATGTAAAAATGTAAAATGTAAAGCTAAAATTAAACATAGAAAAATATTCTTAAACCAAGAGATTTTTTTTTGTAAATTCCCTATTGGTGGAAAGCAAATTTCACAGTGAAATATAAACAGGACCTATTTTTACCACTGCTTATGTTGTGATGACTAACTTGAACTTTCAAAGAAGTGATATTGATTCAAGTTCTATTAATTTAAATTTTATGATTATTTAGCTAAATGATTAGCTGATATTTGTTTTTGAATTTTCATTATCTAAGAACAAATCCCACTTTAAAACACCTTGCATATAAGTTATTCTATATGATAAGATCTCTAAATGTTTCAATTTAGTATAATTAACAATTTCAATAAAGCAACAGAGATTAAATTTTCTTCAGATGTAACAGAAAGGAGACTGAATTAGAAGTATCACTTCAACAACAAGCATTTATTGAGATGATAATGTGTTCTTGGACTCATCCTAAATCTGGGAACAGCAGCAAATGTACAATGCCATTTCTCTCATGGAACTTACATTAGAATTCATGCCTTAAGTAGAGAACTGGTAAAGCCTCTGTTACTGGCTTATATCTAGATGTCTCTCTCAAAGCCTCATGCACTCATGGTGGATACTTGGGGAGGTGACTAGATCATAGGTGTGTGATACTGGGTTCAGGGTATGATAACTGAGTTAGGCCACAGACGGGTTTAGCATAGTTCTGTGTGTGGCTAATGGAATGACCCTCTGTTGGGTTTGGGGGGCACCAACTGATTAGGCATTTAGCCTGGAAAGAATGAAAAGGGAAAGAAAGAGTGGTTACTCGCTGGTTCTTGCTTGCATTGCCAGGAACTGTTTCTCCTTTCTGATGCCCCTCTGTAATGCTACTGTGCCCTAGAACCAGCTGACTATGGGCTGAAACCTCTACAAACTGTGAGCTAAAATGAACCTTGCTTCATTTAATCCCTAAGTGTCAGGAATTTTGTCCTAGCAGTGAGAAAAGTAGCTAAGACAGGATTCAACCTTGCTTTCTTTTGTTGTTTTGTTTTAGAAATGGCCTCCTGTTTGGTTCATAGTGTTGAAATACTGATTTACTTTGGATGGAAAATACACAAATGTTTTTCAGATGCTTGAAGTTTACTGAATAACATACTAATATTTTCAATTTATTTTATAACTCATGTATGAATGACTTGTAAAAAATCAAAATAAATTTCTTTATTTTAATCAACATAAATATAACAGAACAATGTCTCTTAAAATAATATGTTAAACACTGAATTACAATGTCATTCGTTGCAGGAGATATAGCTCAGTGGCAGAGTTCCTGCCTGATATCAAAAAAAATGTCATTTGCTGTTCTTTCTTTCTCTTACTATTTTGGTAAGACAGAGATCTACATTCATCTGATTCTACAAGGCTAAGATCAATGTTTATCTGATTCCACAACAGGAAATAAAACTATTACTCTGGGAGTATTGTACAACACACCTAGATTTCATCCAAATATTCACTTACGAATAACAAGTGTAGACTATTGGTTTAATTTCCTAAAATATATATTGTTAACATTTTCATAAGTGAATAACGAAATTATCTCAATGTGTCTTTTTGCTGTTGTTTTGTTTTGTTTTGTTTTTGAGAAGTTTCTTACTATGTAGATCAATGTATCTATTTTGGTTTGAAATCTCTGTCACATTTTACAGTACTTGATTGTGCTTCTTCTCACTTAGCTTTTCTTTCTGAGGACTGTTGAACACGGCTATGTTTAATTTAAAATCTGTACTCAGGCAGTATCACAGAAGGATGCTAACACTCCTGAGAGTAACTCCATCAGTCAACAATTCTAATTTTTCTACTCTTGTATAATTTAGGACTGCTACTTCTTGATCTATTAAAACAATATCTTTCAACCCATCTGCTTTCAATTTTGTTCTCAAATTTTTCCTTATTTGTATGACAATCATTGTGCTATTTTGGTATTATGCACTTTGGGATGCGAAAGGCTATTTCTAAAGATATTTTAGTGGAAATGGCAAATATTACTCTCACCAATGGATAAATTATCATTTTTATCTCTTACATTTATATAGCATTTTACTTTGATCAAAATGCTGTTATAGTCATGACCTATGTAGGTTATAGTCAAGATTAAAAGTAGTGCCATTTAATACAATGCTCAGAGCTGAAATTCATATGAAAATGTAAATGATCATTTTCTAATACATGTGAGCTCTTTCTATGCAGGTATTTCTTCTGCAATCTGAAGATGTATCACTTTTATAAGTGTTTTAAACTTTTAGGGAGAAAAAGAAAGTTAAAAGAAGCTAAATAAGAAGGAGAAATAATTCCTGAAGTCACTCATCTAAGAAATCTTATTAGCAAAGGATGAGCAGCTTGTTTCAAGCTAATTTAAAAATTATAGATTGAAATAGTCCCATCTATGTAGCAGTTCCTCAGGAGCACCAACTGAGAGATAACAGAATTGGAGATTTTGGGTTTAATGGACTTCAATTTATGTAAAGGAGAAACAATATTGAAACAGTATCAGACATTCACTGACTCAATGTAGGGTTCTATTCATTTTAGCACCACAGTTTGGGTAGAATAGAACACCCAGTATTAGTGGTCTGTTTGTTTTCCACTAAGAATCTGCTCATGGTTTGGATTCTAGAAAGAAAATATCTAAATGACTTGGTTTAAGCTACAGTTCCTAACCTATACATGCTTCTGTTAAAGTATAAGTTATATTTCATGGCTATAACAGAAAACTATGCTAAAGACAATTGCAATTGTATGCAAGCATTCTCTACATCCAGCCTGCCCAAACACCATAAACAAAAATATAATACTTAAAGTATTTTCGGGGGATGACCAAAAGAAGAAATATTAAACATTTCTCCAAAGTGTTATCCCTCTACACAAAATGCTAAGAATGAAGACAGAAGTAAAGATTAGGACCAAATTATAAACATTTATAATATTTAGGATTTCCTAAATATTATCAAATTAAATATTCTTATTAAAGTTTAAATATGGAGTTCGAAAATTTTCTTCAGAAATTAAACTAGAATGGGCTATTGTTTTTAATCTTTAGTGGTATTATGTACTTCTTTGATCTTCTGATGAAAGTTTTATACCTGAAATTTGAATAAAATATAATAGAATGCTATAGTTTTCAAGATATATGATTATATTTATGATATATAATTTCTATGCTTTCTTAATAACACACTAAATAGGACCTACAGTGATGATTTCAAAGAAGTGACACATGGAAGCGATTCTTTGGGATAGCCACAATTTTGTAATTAATGTGAAGTTATCTTAATTTCTGTTTGGAAAAACGTAGTAGAAAATTTTAATGATACTGTGGTGGACATTTTTCCCTTCCAGGTTTATGGACTCCCTGTACCAGACTAAAACAATTTCTACCTTGGGTAAGAAATCTGAGACAACTAGAAATCTGGTGAGGCTAAATTTCACAGCAATGCAACCCAGTTCTGTGATCAGATTATGCTTCTAAAAGTATCTTGGGAAAGAATGATGCGGTCAGAAAGCAATCAGTTTTCGTTATTGTCTTGGATGCTTGTTTTATTTTATTTTTTAATTTGCCAAGAAGTTGAATACAGAGGAGATAAGTCCTTAAGAGTTTAGAGGAAAAAATTAATTAGTTAAATTTTAAAAATAATGAATTGAAAATATATATATATGTATAATAACATGAAAAAAGAAATGCAGATTTTTAATATGGATTTGTTTTTCCAGATTTAGCCTGTTTCCTGAATAAATATTGAGAGGCATAACAGTTTCCCTCCTTATTCCCATACGTGAGAACTTGAACAAAAATAACTGCAAGGTGACACATTCTTCCATACACTCAAAAAATCTGAGTCAAACAAAATTTTACTGCTGATGAAAACTGCATAAATAATTCTCATAAAGTTAAATATATCTATAAATGACTTAATGTACTCCTGATACTTCTAAATTAGTTCTAATATAGGAATATCATGCAAATTTATTTATTAAACATAATTTGGAAATTTTTAAATAAATTACATTAATTTTTTACACATGTTATGTGGGTTATATTAATTCCCTGAATTCTATAACCATATTATTTATGCTAACATGTGTATCTAATTCTAATGACATGATAATTTCAAAAACTATCCAGAATTTCAGTCATATTTCTTTTAAAATTGTCTAGATTTTTTTTCCTTGAATAATATTTTCTTCTTGGTGAGATTAATAAATGAGCCTCAAAACATTCTCTGTGCTGTCTGTTCTACCCAGAACACAGGAAAGCTGTTCTCTTTCTTTGTATCCACCCCATCAACCTTAATGTGGCACTGCCTGAAGCTAATGCCCCCACGCGTTTTGGACTTTGCAAAAGCTGGTTTTCTGTCATCCATGATTTTAGTTTTCATTCTTATCTCTTTTATGTTAATGGGTTGAATCCCTAGTTGTCATTGCTTTTAATTAATCTGATTAACCTTCCTGGACTCACATATGTCCCCAGTGTAATCTTCATGTTTGAAATCAGAGAAGCTCCACTTTGAAGGTCTTTCTAGGTCATCAGTAGGGTAAAATTAAGCTTATTCATTAAAAAGATTTGCTCATTCCTATCACAGTATTTATTTCTAACTTCATTCTTCCACAGCTCTCAGCAGGGATATGCTCTTTCCTTCATTCAATCTTTGCTATCATCGTTAACTTCTAATCACTTCTCTTCTGTGCATCCCTGTAACACTCATTAAGGCCCATTATATTCTACTAACTTGCTCTTTGTAATACGTTGCTTTTTGGTATTTTCTGTCATGTTTAGTATATCTAGATATTCCTGCCTACCTATAATTCAAGTGCTTTGGAGATTGGCTAACCTGAGGGTAGTGTCTTCAAATCTTTTATCTAAATGTCAGCTTCTTAACCAAACTCACTACTTACAATCACTATTTGTTAGCACCCTCTCCACCTTGTCTCCCCTACATCTCCAAACTTGTTAGTCTGCTGAATAGTTTACACATTAATCGCAAATCACACATTTTTAAAATTTACTTATATATTGTTTTTATTATATTTATCATCTGCCTATTTTACTAGAATATAAAGCCTTTGCTAGCAGAAATTCATCTTTATGTTATTCATTAATATACTCTATAAACCCACAATGTATATTTATGTATATATGTATATGTGTATGTATATATATATATATGTATTTAACTCCAAAAATAGTTATCAAATTAATATTTGTTTATGTAAATTACGTAATACTTAATTGGCTAGAGTAGGATATAGTCTCAGTAGATTTTATTGTTGTTCTTGTTGTTTGTTTGTTTTGTGAGACAGGGTCTTCTTAGGTGGCCAGACTGGCCTTGAACTTGTGACAATCCACCTGCCTCAGCCTACCAAGTGCTGGGATTACAGATATGTACCACCACACCTGGCTTCAGTACAATCATTAAGGTTAAAGTATACTCCTACTTCAAAAACAGGAATTATTTCATTATTGAGTATACTTTGAGTATCAAAAATTGCACTTTGCAATAGAAGGTACTTACATCAAACAGCTGGTCAGTTTTGGTAGCCTTCCATGATCCCAGTCTACTTTGTTTTGTGAAGAGCCTTTATATTTAGTTTAACTAATGGAGTGATTTCAACTAGCAAGTCTCTACACTCTTTGAACTAATCTCCTGGATTCAATGCTGAGTTCAGTTCTACCATATGCTTGCTGCTGTTCCACAGAATTGCAGCTATTCAGTCTACACCCAGTAACTGTCATTTTTAAACACATCAGCAAGAAGCAATAAATACAAAACTATTTTGTCATCAGCATTAAATGTATAGAATATGTATTTTATATGCTCTGTGTAATAATTCCCACAAAATGAGATACTGACTTCTATCATTTCTGATACTAACAAATCAAAGTTTTGTAAGGTTTCTTTTATTATTTTCAATTCACCTTATTGTTCAAATCTCAAAATATAACCCCAATTTAGATAAGGCTTATTTTTAAGAATCATTGTTTATCTTTTTGCACTTTTTTACTTATTCAGTTGTTGTTCAAATCAGATGGGCTTTTTTGCTACCATATTTTTAAGACTTTGTTGTTGTATCACTCAGTTCAGCCATCATTCAATGGAATATTCAGTAACACTTTAATTAGTTTAAAACTGAAAATACATTAAGAATATTTTCATAGAAAGTTGTAATTTTATACAACAAAATAATTAAAAATGTTCTTTTTTTCTTTCCCCTTCTTCCTGCTTTGGTTCTTTTCTTACTTCCATACTGGCAGAAAAAAAATCTAGAATTTTAATTATCAAGTGCTAATGACAGGGTTATTTAAAACATCATGGTAACTGAAGAAAGATGTAAACTGTAGTCTTTCCTTGTTTTCATCTTCTCTCTTTTATTGTATACTGAT
>RJWT010004154.1:0-15608 GCA_004365215.1 Cuniculus paca | reverse complement strand
TAAATATTTCAAAGATAAAAATACTTGCTGACCTCTAAATCAAATCTTTGCTAGATATTAGCACTGATAACATTAAAATCCAAATCAGTCATTGCTTTACAGACTAAGAAGACATATTACTATTTAAATATCATAAATGTTGCTATGATCTTACTAAGAATGATTCCACCAAAATGCAATTATTGACTTTTGCTATTATTAAAACTATTTTCCAGTAATATTGTTTTTGTATTTATGTTGGATTTACAATTTGAAAATCTGAAAACCACAGTATCTTAAGAAGGAAGATTAAAAGAAAATGATCTTCTAGTAATTGATTTTCAAGATCTTCAGATACAGGAATTAGAATAACTATGTTTAACCTTAGATTTATGCTTCAACCACTTTGTGAGTTTTATTTACAAATTCTTCATATGTAAATATAATAGTATTCATAAAATTATATCAGTGTTAAGAATCACGGTGTTAATTTAGCCTAGCGGTGGCAAGTTTTGACTCATTAAGAAAAAACAATGTAAAACACATAGGTACACCTCAAAATATTTTTTGCCCATACAAAAACTGAAAAAGAATAGAAAGTTTTAACAGGAAAAATCTTTTAAAAATAAAGTCATAATCTTTTTCTAACATATGCTTACAATAAATATATCTCTTTTTTAAAGTTTGGAATATGATTAAATAAAATATTTCAGTAGTAGAAAATGGTATATTGTCATATAACATTCTATACAACTATACTTAATATTTAATCAATTCTCTTTGAAAAATATCCTTATCTTCGAAAAATATCCATAGTGGGGAATACTGATTCTTCTTTAAGAAAGAGCAATAGAATTCATACTATTTTTTGCTTGAAGGAAATTTTTGTTGAAACTATCTTTTAGAATTTTTATTTTCAAACTGCAGGAAAATTTAGACTAGAATTTTTTACCTACTACATTCCTACATATTTCATCCAGTGTTTATGGTCACTCATTGTACATTAAAAATGCATTCATTCATGAGAAAATCTTTAGGTAGAGATATTTTGGTAAACTGCAGTCATGAATGCTAGATCAAATATAATGAATGGGCAAAACTTAGCCTCTTAAGTAAGAGAAGCTTAAAGCAGAATTAAACTTGAACTGACAGAGATGACTGGGTCAAATTGCTTCGTATTTCATGATTATTGATAAGACACTTTATGTTATCTTTGTAACAGGCTAGACTTTACTACTCATGTTCATGTTAAGTCAAGGAACTGTGCAAGATTTTCTACAAGTTTCTATGTCTTAATGGCTTCCACAGACAGAGCATCTTTCAGTATTTTGGTTACCTGGGTGTTAAAAATGAAATGGGTTAAGAACCAAAAAGCAGTTCTAATTCTTGCAGTTTTAGGTTATTTGTATTTGTATAAAAGAAACAGATAAAAGCTGAAGATCAGCAGAACTGACTCACTGGACTCCTCTGAAATCACAGGTTAGAGTGGTAATAATTAAAAGTTCTGTAAATGAGAATAAAGCTGCATATATAGAATTTAAATTCTCAAGACAGAACTATAGAGAATATGGTGATTAGAGCCAGGAGAATTAGGAATACCTGCCTGGTGGGGAAGTTTGTTGCCTGGGGAGAACTTAATTACAGTGAATAGGAAGAAAAATAGCTGAATCACAAGGGAAAAAAAGGCTGTTGCTTCATCCTAAAAGTTTTTATTGTCAACAATTATAAATCTTTGAGAAACTACTGAAATTAACATTTTATTACAATGAAAATCATTTCAGATTTTTGTTGACAGTTAGGACTTTAGGACTACTTATTGAATTTATACATTTACTAAAGAAGATCTTTGTATCTGTGTAAATCCTTTGTGATCTGGGATATAAATGGCCAGGAGTATTTGTAAGATTTTCACAATCTCACAAATGGGTGTGTTTATCATGATTTCTTTATTGATTCTTTCTTAATCGACCTATGTCCCTAGTGGTTTCTTGGTCAGTAACATTTTTGAGAATATGGTGAACCAAAGCATTGTGTGAAATTTGAAATAGAAAAACAAACAAACAAACAAACAAAAAGCACTTTCCCTTATATCTGTAAAACATGTATTGATAAATTAATTTCCAAAAAACTAAATGAATGTGAGATTTATTGCATAGTTTTTGAAAAGCAGATCTCCTTTTCTCCTGCTAGAAATGTTGTCAAACATACTTTTGCCTTTTAAATGCATTTCTTGATAATGTGTCTAATTATTGTTCCATGATTATGGTTTTTATGAATGGCTTGCGAACTGAGATTCTATAGTGGTACCATTTAAATTCTAAAGAACTCTTTTACAATCAGGCTCTTTATTTTTATTTTTATTGTCAGTGTGGTCAGTTTGCTCTAGTTCACTGAGATCCTCGCATCTGATAATCTGCACTGATAACAAACCCACTTCAATTTACATACTATAATTTGTAACACCAGAAATGTAATGAGTCTTTCAATTCACTTTCAGAAAGCCTGAATTCTGACGCTAGTCCTTTATAAATTTTACTTATACTATAAAGTTAATGTTCTATCTTTTTTCAATTTTCCTTTACTAACATTCTATCTTACCTAAAATTATTTTGATTTTAAAGTGTTCATTTTTCTTTATTTAATCTTAAATGCATCCATTCCTTTCTTTTTTCTCTTTTCTTGTTCTTTTTCCTTTATGATGTGAGCACTTAAGAATTGGTCTTGCCAGAGTTTCTTTTAAATTGGTAACTTATTCATTTTTTGAACAAAGATATAGGATTCAAATTTCTAAGAATGGTGCACAAATAAGATTTCATAAAAAGTCCCTAGACATTCAGAAATCACCACTCTAACAACTCAGAGAGACACAGTAATAGAGTATAATACATGGAGCAATGTGACAAATAATGGAGAGGATAGTGGAGAGAAGCAACTAGTGAAATAAGAAGCCCTAGCTAGCGAGGGAACCACAGGCCCAAAATTGTCTCCAATATAACATACAAGTAGAACTTTTATTAGCTCTGCAGAACTTGAATCAGATTGCTTGAAGCAAATAATATCACATTTTACTTGCTACTTTTGAGATGTTTATTAGTCTCCAACACTTGACATCCTGATAAACTTCGACACTGAGGTAATTGGAGCATCTTTAATTCCTATTACAAGTACTATTAACATAGGTACAAAGGAGAGATGAGTCTTTGTTAAGTGAGAAGATTAAATCCAAACATCCTTTGCATTCATAAATCTACCTACAGGAAACATGACTGCTTGGAAGACAAATATTGTAATTGCGGGAAAATAATACTTTTTTTTTTCCGGCTGAAACTCATTTTATTCATTTATTTATTTTTATTTTTTTATTTTAAAGAGACAAAACAAAACAAAGCAAAACAAAATGGAATAAAGCAGATGAGAACAGAACAATGCAAGTAACACAGGACTTCAAAACGAGACAACAGGAAATCAACAGTGGCTCCCATAGTGTCTCTTGTAAAATAAGGCTTTTAATATGCACATTTGTGTCTAATCCTTTGCCTTTCCTGGGCAACACTGAGGGAAGAGGAATTGTCTTGGGCTGTATATAAAATATGAAATATAGTTAATGTATATAAGTAACAAAATTTTATTTTTATATTTGTTATTATAACATTTAAAAAGAGAAAATAAAAGACAAGTGACCTTAGGCCACATGCCTGAGAGTGCTCAGCATTTTATACATATTTTACTTCACATTGCTTCATACAAATGGAGAGATATTTTGAAAAGGGTTCTAATAATATGCAAATCTCTCTATGTTTTTTGTTTTTATATTTTTAATATGTTAGTTATCCATATTTGTTAACAGGGATATGTTACACTTTATAAAAATTGAAACATCAATACTTAAATCTTGAAATTTAAAACCTAAAATGAATTATGAGACTGTTGCCTAACACAGAATTAACATAATCACAGGGTTGTTAGTAAAAGAGTTGTAATAAATGAGTAAGTATATAATATGATAGATATATAACACTCAATTTTTATGGCATAGATTGCAAAGTACAATATGTGTTATGCACCTATTTAATATGTAATATAAATATACCTAACGGTATTATAAAAAAAGTTTTTGTCTTTTTTTGCATTTAATTTGAAAATCACATTCTGTATAATATAAAAAAGGCAACTTACCATTATGATGTGGTGTAAAACTGAACAGTTCTCCTCAAAGAACTGCTCAAGTTTTATTACTTTCAGAAGAAAGTATAACTAGTCAGTCATCTTATATTTCTTACCACTGTGTCACATGAAAAATTATGAATGAAGATTCATAGGAAACTTCAAAGAAATAATAAGAAAAACATCCATGTCCTTGAGATAATGACAAACTCTCAGCTATGTAAAACTACCGGTTCCCTTCATTTCAGTTGTTCGTTTTTGCTTGGTCTTTTATTTGGGGGGATTTAATGTTTTGTATTTTGATACATTCCAGATATTAGTTCTCTGTGTAAGGTGTAGCTAATAGAATTTTTTCCATTCTATTGACTGTTGCTTCACTCTGTTAGTTCTGTTAGTTCTTTTACTGTGAAGAAGCTTTTTAACTTGATATAATCCCACTGATTGATTTTGACATTATTTCTTATACAACTGGAGTTCTGTTCAGAAAGTCCTTGCCTGTGCCTATGACCTGAAGAGTTTTACCTATCTTATCTTCCAGTGGGCTAAGTATCTCAGTTTTATTATGTGTATCTTTGATTTAGTTTGAGTTTTGTTTAGTACATGGTGAAAGATACAGGTCTAGATTCCATCTTCTGCATGTATATAGCCAGTTTTCCCAGCACCATTTGCTAAAGGAACTATAAGAAACAGGGAATTAGATCTTTTGCAAATGGGAAGTAGACAAAGAGATGAAGGGAATAGGGAGAAAGGAAAGGATAAGGAACATAAAAAATTAAGATGTGTTATATACATGTGCCAACTTCCCACAATGAAAGTAATCACTATGTACTGCAAACATGTACTAGTAAAATTAATAAAAAACATTTTCAGTTTTAGAACATTCACAGAAGTGTTTATAGATGCATATTGACTGTGGGAATTCTAGCAATTTGATGATTTAGCAGGACCTGGAAATGCAACATAGAAGGGAAATGAAACTATATGAGGGACCAGTGTAAAGTCATGGAAACAGAAACAAGCTCCTTTGAGGGGCTGCCTCAGGGGGCAAGTCCCGAAGTAGAGTCAGAAGTTTGCTTCTGCAACCTGGCCAGGAATTAAGAGGACTGTACCTGCCATATGATTGTTAGATGTTGGAAACCAGTGTCTCAGCTTAAATTTAATCCCAACTGAGTCATCATCAAAGTTACTGAGTGAGGTGTGACTGTCATTATATTTTCTACATTTCGTGTCTTTCTCTCTAAGTGGATTTACTTAAGAATCTCACCTGCAGATCCAAACACACTTCTCTCCAATGCAGGAGGCAGGTCATGACCACCTTCCCTCCATCTATTGCTGGTGGGAGTTTAGGAGTTCTGCCAACTTGGAGGTGCCTACTGAACCTGGAAGAAGGCTTGTAATCACTTCATCCTTTCACCTATAAGGCCACAAACCTACTGAACAACATAAGATCTATTGGCTGCCTAATGCCACAGGTTTACCTCCGACAGAGGCATTGTACCAAAGTATTATTGTAGTTAATGTGGTGATCCTTTGAGTAGTTTGCTCCAACTTTCTCTTCACTTCTCCCCACCACTAACATGCACACCTGCTATCTGATTCCCTGTTGGAGCCTGGACACAAAAGGATAGATTTTTTTGACAATAGTGGCTTGGCCTTCGCATCGGTCATTAAATCATCAATTGACCTGGAAACACCCCAGCTTACTGACATGTCATAAGTTGTTTGACACTTTTGGCTTAGTGACACTTTTGGCCCCTTGGGACACTGGTCCTTGGAAAACTTGGTTTCCCTTGTATTAATTTCTGTAGTTCAGTTAATTTTTTCTGTAATACTTCAATGAATAGTCATTTCTCAGATTTAATTAATATTTAGACTTTTCTTTTTCACTGCCATTCAAATATCCATATTTCATAGTTCTATCTATTCATATAGAGTATGAATGATCATATGTTTCAATGTGTTATTTACCTCATATTCTTTTTAGAAAAATCAGTAGAAGGCAGAAACTGGGGCCT
The DNA here is from genome assembly GCA_004365215.1 of Cuniculus paca. Classification (NCBI taxonomy): domain Eukaryota; kingdom Metazoa; phylum Chordata; class Mammalia; order Rodentia; family Cuniculidae; genus Cuniculus; species Cuniculus paca. Next base: position 9,450 of record RJWT010004154.1, on the reverse strand, counting down.
AGGAATGTGATCACTCCTTGGAATTCAGGGCTTGCTACATGAAACATTTTTGGAAAGAATATATTCCAATGATCATTTCTATGGCCGGACCAGGGAACGCTCGGTGTTGGTTCCAGTTTTTGAGGAAGTCTTAGACAAATTTTAGTGAGAAAGCTCACTCCATATCTTGACCCTGTGCAGAACTTGGCATGGCATATCCTCCAATGGAATGCAGCAGCACACATTGGTACTACTGAATCTAAATCATGATTCACTGTCCTCAAGTCAAGGGTGAACGGAGTGAAAAGGAAAGCTAGAGCCAAAACTGGTTAGTGAAACCACACAAAGGGGGTTTTGAGATGACTAGAAATCACCATAAAGGTAGAAATCTATTTGCAGATATTGGAGCACATCAGAGATAAGCATTGGTATCTAGAAGGACCTGAGAAAAAAGGGAACTTGGTGTATGGGGGGGAAGCTTGGGAAAAGATGAGGTCCTGCACAGGTTATGACTCATACCAAAAAGCAAAAGCAAAAGTGATATTGTCAGAGTGAGGATATAACGGAAGGGCTCATCACTAGGTGTTAGGCTGAGCCTGATTTAGATTCCATGAAAGTGATGTTCTGTTAATACCAAAGTTACACTGCCACAGTTTAGCATAGGTCCACATGAAAGCTTGTAGACACCTTATTCATCAAGCTCTTAAGAGAGGAATGATAATTAAAATGCATTAGTTACTGCTTTGTATTTATTATTTCTTTTATTTATGGTCTGAACATAACTGATGTCTTGCCTATTAGCCTTAAGTACTAGAAATTGTTAAAGGAACCTATAGAAAGGCTTTCTCATTAAGAAGGAAGTAAAGCTCTTCTCTTTTTACAACTACTTTAAAAATGTAAATATCATTATTTTACAGGTGAGTTTTAATAAGTTTGAAAAATGACTGATAGCCAGACAGGTGGAAAAACGAAAAGACAGAGGGCTATGAGCTTTGTTTCTATTTGTTCATTGTGCTCATAGCATCAACTCAGTCCCAGTGTTTCCTTTAGATTTCTTCCCCTGGGAGGAACTGGATCAGATTAGGCAGCATTCAGCAGGAAGCCAGAGTTCTGAAGCCTCCTTACTAAGTCTGAAAGCTGCTGTCAGCAAGTTCTAGAGGACCCTGATTAAATGAAGTCTGCCAAGATAAACTTGCCTTTCGCAAAATGTCAAATTAGGGTGCTGATCATCTTAATGTATATGGGCTGTACTCTATTGTGCTAAAGAACTTTGGCAGACAAACTTTGTGCTAGTCAGCAAGGGAGGATCATTAAGACCTTACTCAACACAAGGTTACACACAGAGGGAATGAGGTCACAGAAAATGAGGACAAACAGTACATTACAGTACAGATACGGGCAGCCCTCTGTGTTCATTCTTTCTGCGTCTGCATATTAAACCAATCATAGTTTGGAAAACTTAAAATATAGTAAATTTTCACTGTACAAACACAGACCTTTTTCCTTGTCATTTTTCCCTAAACCATACAACATAACAATATTCCCTATAGTACTTCTATTGTATTTAGGTATTATAAGTAACCCAGAAATGATTTAAAGTATTCAGGAGAATGTTAGGTTATCTGAAAATACTGTGCTATTGGATATAATATATTTTGGATTGTGGTATCCATGAGGTATGCATGAACCTATTTCTTGTGGACACAAAAGAATAACTGCATATATAAACATGCAGAGCATCTTCATTTTCATTGTGGTCATCATTATCATCATCATCATCATTATCATCACCATCAATGGTTTAACCAATAACCCTTTAAGGTTAAAAATTTTAAATACAACTTGTCATCAGAAGATGCTATATCATTTCAACAAGAATGAAGTGGAGGGGTTTTCTTTTTGCAACTGCTTTTCAAAGAACAGCCATATTATCCTTTGCTCAGTGTTCTTTACCTTACAGCAGTCTAATTTAACATACAAAGCTCAAATGTCCATGTTTTGTCTGTCAATGAACAACAGCAGACCCTTGACCTTCCTCAAATATTTCTGAGAATGCTTGGAATATTCTCACTCTGCCCATATAGCCATAGCTCATTTCCTCCTTCCTGCTCTGGTGATCTGACCTTGCCTGATGCTAGTCACAAGGCTCTCTCACTGTTCTGATATATGAGCATGAACACGCGCTTCTCCAAATTCTTTAGCAGCTGCTCCTCTTAAAGAGCACAAGACGTAACCTACTGTTCTTGCTCCCCACTTTCCTTAAGAAAGAAAATACCATGGAGACCAAAGATATAATCTCTATTTCCAAGGATGCACAGAGCTACCCTATCCTTCTTATGTGCCTTTGATGAGGCTGACAAAAACATGGGTCATTCAAAGTATTTACCTTTGTCTTATTGCATCAAATGCCAATCATGCTCCCAAACAATGCTGGGAAATTTGCTGTTCAAATTTTGGCAGTTTCAAACAAAGCCATGTTCTCTAAGAAATACATTTATTTTTCTGTGAGAATACTATCAAGGCACATCTCATCTCTGTTGTGTGTAAGGTAAAAATCTATAAGGTCGTGGAAATTGGTTTCCTGTTTCACTGAAAAGGGTACGCATGACCTTACGCAGTTAAGGAGAAGAGTAAATTTTAGGTCTTCTGTGAGACTTTCCCTTCTGTTAGAATTTGGGATGTCTTCTTTCCAGAATTATAAATGGAATTATAATTGTTTTTGTTATTGCTTTAGATGTCTGAATTATGAATGTAGTTGGTCAATAGAAAGATTGTACCTCTCCCATAAGCTACTTTACTTGCCAAATTCTCAAAAGAAAAGAATGACCCTTTTAAAAAGTGTTTAATTGCCAATCACTGTGAAAGAACACAGCAATGATAATTAAAACAGGGAAAATAGTAGAACTACAAAATCTTACAGAATTGGCTCATAGCTTGTCTGTTTCTTTAAGAAACCTTAATGCTTCTTGTTGTCATTCTTTAAATTGTAGGCTACTTCTCTATGCTCCTGACCTTTCCCTGATGCACCAATACTGTGCAACACCCATTTGTCCTTCTGTGACTTAAGTTACCTCAAAAGTCATAGCAATTCTTTTTATTAGAAAACGTCACATCACCTATGATGAGTGAGCTGTTCAAACGTCCCTTAGCCACAAATGGATCATTTACCTTCTGGGTATCTTCCAATTGGCAATATCCTTCTCAATCTATAGTCTGTCACATTTACTGTGTAAGGGCAAGTCACCTTGAGTCATTTATTATACAGAACATTTTTCCTTAAGACCCTCTCTTTTGATGCAAATCAGGCCCCATAGTTACCTTAAAGACATAAGCATCAAAATCCATAAGTTCTCAGATTTTTTAGTTTATTTATAATAGGTAAAGATTTTTTAAATGATTCAAAAAATATAGCTTATTTTTCTACAATTGCAAATAATTTTGATGATGGGGTTCCATTTTAATTAATGAAAAACTCATCGTTTTTAAGGTCTGCTTGTTCCTGTCATCATTTTTCTTAAGTAAGGGGTTCCTTCTTCTTAGGTCTATGTAGTGGACTCAAAGAAAAAAATGTTTGTCCTCAGTCATCAACCCTTGCCCAGGCTAGCAACCATTAACAAAGTTTGCACTGGTTTGTTTATTATATAATATCACTGTTCTTCTTATTTTTGTCATCACCATTGATTTCAACATCCATTACCCAACGATGTCTGTTCTTCCCTTAGTTGAGTCACTGGCCCACATGGGACACTCAACTTTCCCTTTATCCTGACCTTAGGGCCCTTTGGTCCACTGGGCCTTTCTCAGATAGTGCCAACCCCATCTCAAGGGCAGGTCTGTGGGCTATGAAATGGTTGGTTGGTATGCTGTCAGGCCCTACCTGTCTAGAAAAAACACAGGCATTTCTAATTCATACTTACCATGAGGCTTGTCATCTCCCAGGAGTAGAGGCACAAATTCTGTTGGTTTTCAGATCCTGAAGCTCATACATTGGATTTTATACTCCCAATTACCAGACTTGGGTGCAAAGTTATGTAAAACATGAAGCTTAAGGCTCCTGTTAAAAGACTTCTATCAATATTTTAATCTGTTGTGTTAGTTTGCAACTTCTTTCCTAACATCACTCTCTCCAGTCTATATTTTATTCATTAATTTTAGAAGAGTTGGTAAAAAAAAATTGCTACCAATTTATCATATGATTTTTTATTACCATGGTTTATGATTTATATTTTATCTGTTCAGTTCTACCATACACTTGTTTTTGATATTTAAAACTGTGGTTTTGAAATTTTAAAACAAAATAAACTTCAACTATATATGCTCAACTTCTCTCTAGTTTTCTTTTGTGAGAGATAGTATTGTGCATTAAAGAATGATCTCAGGCCAAGAAAATAGATTTTTCTTCCTTTCAAAAGTTATCCCACCACTTAAGTGCAGGGAAATTAATAATAATAAAAATGAGGGAAGACATCATGTTGCCTTAATGTTTACAAATAAAGACATTACCCAAAATCAACATCTGTGACCACCATCATTTGCCATAGGAAAACATATTTGGTCATAAATGTATTATAATCTATAAATTGTTGAACTTCTTTAAGGATAATATAAAGCATTGTGAGGGAAAAAAAACAGCCATTATTTGTTCCTGTTCATCACATTTTTTCATGTCCTGGGAGGAAAAAAAGCAAAAGATGTCATCATGGGATTTCACGGAAATTCATGAAGGATTCAGAGTTTCAACTCAGAAAAGGTTGCCATACTAACACACAGGACTTTTGGAACAGAGCTTCCAAAAATAAAGACTTTTAATAATGGATTGGACTTAGCAAAAAAGAATGTAAGACCATAATAAATATAAATGCTCAAACACAACAGACACTGCCACTTCACTAAGTTTCTGAATCAAAATGTATTTATTTGAAAACTGAAAAGATCAGCAAATAAACAATTGTGATCACTTATTTCTCTAGATATCCTCCAAAAGTCTTGTGGGGTCATAGGAAGGAACTTTAGAAGGGGATGAGTCTATAGCGGAATTGTAAGTGGGTTGCTGTTAGGAGGTGCAGCCTGGTCAGAAGAGGCGGTCACTCTGGGCATGACCTGGATGGTTATATCTACTTCCCTGGATCCTCCTTTGATTTTATCTGCTTTCTGTGTCCACCACGTTTCTCACCTGCCCCTCTGCCATACTGTCCTACTTTGGAGCCAGGCTACTATGGACTGAAACATGAACCAAAATAAACCTCTCCTCTCTTAAAGCAAGCCACACAGTAAGTCCATTCAGTGTATCTTGTCTTAGAGGTGAGAAAGTGACAAAAACAACATTAAATATTCAGAGTACTTTTTCTATTTCATTAATAGTTACTAAAGCATACTAATTGTACAAATTACTGTTTTACTGTGACACTTACCTACCTGTGCACACAGTGCTTTACACTTCATCTGTCCTTCTGCGACCATTTCCCTTTCCTATCCTGTTCCATAACACTAATTTGTTTTACTTGAGGTCTTCTTTTTTAATTTTAGTTTTCACATATGAAAGAAAACATTCTACATTGTCTTTCTGGGTCTGGATTATTTCACTTAATGTGATGATTTCAGTTCCACCCATTTTTGCAAGAATGATGCATTTTTATTATTCTTTATAGTTGAATTACATCCCATTATGTATGTATATTTGTGTGTGTATCCTGTATTTTTTTATGTTTTTATTTGTTGATAGTCACCTACTTTGATTTTGCATTTTCGTAACTTTGTTATTCTGGATAGTGCCACCATTAACATGAATACACAAGTGTCTCTTTTTTATGATTGTTTTATTTCCTTTGTTTACATACCCAGGAGTGATACAGCTGGATCGTATGGTACTTTTAATTTTAGATTTTATTTTTGAAGTATTTCCAGGATATTTTCCTTCTTTCTTTTTTTTCAAAGAAATGTATGTTAAAATGTTTATTCTTATTTGTTTGTTTGTTTTTTAATTTATTTTCTACAGGGGTTGTACTAATGTACATCCCAACCGATAGCATATGGTTTTCTTCCTTCTATAAGTTCAACTAACTTTCTTTCTTTCTTTCTTTCTTTCTTTCTTTCTTTCTTTCTTTCTTTCTTTTCTCTCTTTCTTTCTTTCTTTCTTTTTTGGATAATAGTCCTTTTAACTAGGATAAGATGGAATCCCAATGTACCTTTGATTTGCATTTCCTTGATGGCTAAATATATTCATCATTTTTCATATATTTATTGGCCATTTTTATTTCATCTTTTGTAAAGGTCTGCTTGGATCATTTGTCCATTTATTGACTGAATAATTTTGTTTTTGTTGTTAAGATTTTTGAGCTCTTCATTTATTCTGGATATCAATTTTCTATTTGATCAATAGCTGGCAAGATTAGCTTATCTCTTTATCATTTCCTTTTCTCTTGAATATTTTAAATGAAGTAAAGTATTTAGAAAAGCTGGTACATGATAGGATTCCAACTAATATTAATTTATATGCATTTAACTCTACATGGTAAAAATAAAGATGAAGCATTTATAACATTTTACACTGGGTGCATTATTCTTGTTCTATGTACTTTTCTATCTAAAATAAAATTCAGATTTAGATCACTGGATCAAATGTCCCTTCTTTTATATAGAGAGGAAGTTGCCGCTGAGGTTTGACAAAATAAAGTGAATAGAGGAGCTAAAAGGCTGCCTAGGCTAGCTTAGACTAAGCTCTGTGATGGCATATGACACCACAATTGAGAGGTTCATAGAAACAATCATTTACTTTTGCTCATGATACATGCATAACCTCAGTCTTTTTAAGTTCTGCTCTGTATCATTTGCATTATGTGACTGGAAGGAAGGAATAATCTTCATTTGAGGATATCTTGATCTCTTGACTGAGGAAAGAATATAGATGGCAGCACGGCTTGATTACTCCTTAAGTTTTTCTTGGATTAGTAGGTATCCTAATTCATTGACCATAGTGAGTAATGTGGCCAAGGCTGAAGTCAGTGAGTTGGGGAGAAATAAACTTACAATAGGATAAATATTTTGATCAATGATGTAATCTAGCAAGGTGGGAAAAGTAACAAGTTTAAGGAAGAAAATATATGGAAAATAGAGAATGTTGAGAATGATCAGCAGCTAACTATTCAGTTTGTTTATTTGTTCCCCCCACGCCCTAAAAAAATAAATAAAATAAAACAGAAAAAGTAGTTGCCGTATCTGTTTAGTCAAAAAAGTTTGAAGGCTGATGAGTGTTCCAGTCATAATTCCTTGAGCCATGTCCACCTCCTAGAAATATTCTAGATCCTCAGACTCAAATAGCATGTGTAGGAAGGGCTGAGAAGAATGGATTCCCAATGTTGATAAATATGCCAGAGATTCAAGAAAAATTTGGAGTCTTGAATTTTGTATAAAATCTTTGTATTTACCAATTTCATCACTGAATTGCGATATTTTATGAAGTCAGTATGGGATGAGTGAAGTATGGTTTGGTACAAAATCTGGCTCATCGACCGCAAGTCAATGCTAGTGTGAATAGTGTGAATTGGCCGCTTCAGGAAGTAATCACTATTTGCAAAGAAACATGATAAAGCTCCAAATATTTTTCATGGAGTTATTTACAGCAAGTCATTGTATGCTTCAAGCAACACAGTAAGTCCATTAAGTGTATACTAGCAATTATAATTTTCTTGTTATGAATGAAAATATTGATTTCAAAGAAACAAAATATATTGTTGAGAAAACTATTCTGTATGTTTGAAAACAGAGACCACTGGATCCCCGTTTTCTTTACATTTGCTTTGCATTAAGTTATACCTACTGGATCCCTAATGACTTCAAAAGCATCCTCCTTTTATCCTTAACCTGTGACTAAATACATGTGAAACATTTTTTATCCACAAAAACACAATAACTTTGATAAAATCATTTGATGCAAGATATATAGGAGTAGAATATCTGCACATTTCAGGTATCTGGCTAACTTACATTAGGATTCCTTTTGTAAATATAGAAATTTTTCATTTCAAAAGTCCTGGAGCATTAGTAATATTACCTTTCTCAGCTCATATCAGAGACTACCACATCATCAGTTCACTGTTTCTTTAACTTCTAATACCATCTGAGTAGACGAGCTTGCTACAGGGTCCAGAAATGAAAATCTCCATCCTCCTCATACACAGGTGATCTAAATAGCCCTGGAACCTGCCCACACCCAGTATATTTTGTCCCAACACCACCACAGTGATCCTTATGTCCCTGTGACTACAGAGGAGAGCAAAGATCTCCCACCACCTTCTCAGCATCTGTCCAGTTTATAACTGCTGAGCATTAGCTTACTTTGCCATTTAGCCAAAAATTCAAGTGCTTTACTTCTGTCAATTCTACATATTTGTAATTGTAAAATAATACAAACAAACAAAAAATATTACTTGAGCTGGGCTTGCTAACATGTGTAAGACCCTAAGTTCCATATGCAAAACTGTAAAAAAAGAAATAAGGATAATCATCATTATCTCTATACATACCACCCAGCTTTACCTATGTTTAACTTTTGACAAAATTCTTTCAGTTAGAAAAACAAGTTATCCCTGAGTTTACATCTTTCTGCACCATAACATTCCCAAAATCTACAATCTTGAATTTGGTGTAGATTATGTCCATAAATATTTATGCATTTTAATCACAGCAAATAGCGATTGAAACAGTAATGCATTGCTCTGCATGTTTTATAAAATATTATAAAATTTCTACCTTATGCAGGTTTACTTTTGTTCAATAATCTGTTTATCCATACTGATACTTGTGCACAAGTTCACTTACTTTAATTGCTATGTAGAATTAAAAACAATGAACACACAAGAATATCTTACTCGATACTCTGCTTATAGACAGTTGTTTTCTTTTCCTTTCCTTCTTTTTTATATTTATTTTCAGTATTTCAAAATTACTGTCATAGCCACTTGTGCAAGATGTTTTAGTACATATAGATGAAAAGTAGAGTTGCTGTGCTTTAAATATACAGGTTTTCCACTTTGTTAAACATTCTTCCAATTGTATATGAAATAGCACAGTGTTGCATGTTCTCACTAGTATTTGCTGTTTTTGAATCATTCATATACAATTACATCTATTTCCAAGTTTGAAGACTTTTTCATGTTTCCCATTTAAGTTTCCTCTTTGGGGAACTTTTATTTGAATCTTTGCTCAGTTTGGAAATGATTGTCTCTGACTTTGCAAACTCATTTTATATATGCCCAATATAAATTATTTAAAAGTTAATATATAAACCAGTCTTCCTGGGCTTTGACTTTTTTCCATATTGTTTAGATTAATGGCAATTGCTTTTTATTCTTTTTCTGAGACAGAAATTTCTTATATTAATGCTATCAGTTCTTACTAATTTTTCTTTTATTTTTTAAAACTTATTTAAGAAATATATTTTGATTTGAGAAAATAATTCTTTCTATAAGACTA
>RJWT010004153.1:0-34218 GCA_004365215.1 Cuniculus paca | reverse complement strand
GACACACCCAGAAGTTAGCCTTACTAACCTCCTGAACGTCTCATAAACCAATTAAATTGACAGTCAGGATTGTCACAATATGTATACCCTTGTTTTCCTTAACCTTATTGAGATGTTTTAAAGTAAACAAATTAAAACTGAATCTGACTTTATTAAAGTGGAATATATATTTTGCGAATACCTAATGTTTTCCTAATCTCACATCCAATCAGAATCGAATTATTGACAAAGAAACTAAAATTTCATATTCTACTATTTTAAACACTAATGAAGTGTTATTTCTTTACAGTGCCACAAGGTTGCAGTAGTGAGAGAAGATAAATTAGAAGGTAAGCATTTTAGTGGTTTAGCAAGTTTTTCCTTTCTCCTCTTATGGCAACAGTGTAGGTACAATAAAAAGTCTGCCCCTAACATCTGCATATAATATTTTAGCTATTTAGCTGAAGAATCTTATATTCTTTTTATTAGTGGTTTCAGAAACATTAAAATACGATGCTATATCTGCCTAACTTCCCATTTTTAAAGTCAATAGCTGCTGACATTTACAAGTCACTTTTATCACAAGATTTTAAAACTCGTGACAGACATGCAAAAAGCTATCCTGAATACCATATGGGGCATCTCATCAACTGTAAAAACAGTACCCTTTCAATATTATGCTGTATTTCATAAGTTTTTTTTTTTAAACTAGAGAATGTTTTTCTAAAAGAAATACTTATAAATTAAATAAGTCCAACTGTTTCAAGACTGTTAATGCTACTATCTTACTGTTTAAAAACCCAGTTGAAAACTTGTTTTGTAACAGGGTCTTCATGGTCTTGGACCTGTCTCAAGACAAAACTTTACTACCGTATTTTGTATATAAAGGCTCCCTCCAATGGGTTGGAGGGAGTTCTTAACCAAATTAGTTTTGAAATGTTCAAGGTACTAAGGATATCGACTTTTTTTCTTCCTGAATTTGGTAGGCAGTTGTGCCTGCAGTGGTAAACAAGGCTAGGTTTCTGCAGCCTATAGATAGAATATCTGTTATTTGCCAGGCTCTGTACTAGGCATTGGGAACATGAAATAGGTTAGGCACATTCCCTCATGTTGTAGAATCTAAAATTTGTAATGATGATGTTCTTTTGTTTTTCCTCTGTAGACTTGCCTAATTAGTAGTAATTTTTATATAGTTGCTTTCTGCAAACCAAAATCAGGATACGTAATTTGAGTCCTCTTAGGTATACATTACTTAGTACTCTTTATGTGTTAGTGCATGGTTCTTCCCTGACTGGGCAGCTGGGGGTAGTCATCACAGTCATCATCAATCATTCATTAATATTTTCTGAGTGTCTACTGGATGAGTGATACCCTCACAGGTGCTGTACTTAGAAATGACTCACCACCACCTACCTTGTCATAATGTCCCCATTGCAGACAGAAGAGTTGATGTTATACTATATATGTGGCTATTTGAGCATTTTAGAGTTTTCTGGATCACCGCAAATTGCAAATGGTTTTAATGTAGAAGGGTTTCTTGTTAAAGCTCCCACATGCTATGAAATTTGTGTATTAACAGACTGCTTTTCCTGTTGACTTGTAGCAGTGAAGTCCAAGCTAGCTGTGACTGCCAGCATCCATGTGTACAGCATCCAGAAAGCTATGCTAAAGGACAGTGGGCCTCTGTTCAATACTGACTATGACATCCTTAAAAGCAACTTGCAGAACTGTAGCAAGTAAGCTCCTTAATGTTCCTTGTGGGCTTCTTTACAAATTGATTTTGTAAGATGTTTACACAGTGGCTGCCTCTTAAGAGTGAGTGCCAAGTCTAGTAAAACCCCATTTATCTTGCAGTAAGACACATGCCTCGTTTTATTAGTACATCATAAGGTGAAAAATAGCAGCCACAACCCATATTGAAAATCCCAGTGGACTCCTCATAAATCTATTTCTCATATATTTATTTTGTCACCACTACCAGAAATATTTGTTGTGCACCTCGTTACTCCTTTACCCAGTCTTTGCTTGTCTAAATCCTACCCATTCTTCAAATGCTTGTTCAGATGTTGTCCTTCAAAGAACTGTTCCTCATCTGATAACCCTGTACCTTCCATCCACAGGCAACTTTTTCTTGAGGTTTCATAGCTAGAATCAGATGTTGTAAATCTTGTGTCTTTCACAGCACTGAGAGAGATGGGCTATTTATGTGCATTTTGGAAATTGATGATCGTAGGCTTGATTTGTGCTTTGCTACTTAATAGCCCTTTGGCTTTGGATAACTTAGACTTTGGTGTCTTTATCTTTAAATTAGATATAATAATGCCTAGTTTGTGGGGGTGATAGCGAGGGCTCAAACATATTGTGAGTACCTACTACCTTAATACATATTAAATGAGTTAGTTTTAATTTAGTCAGTAGATATCTGATGAATCTCTCTGATATCCAATACACTTTAGAGTGAATATGGTCCAGTACCTGCTTCTGGGATGGATGGTTTGATGGGAGACAAGCAGTTACAGTACAGTATGTCAGTGTTGTCATAGGAGGAATAGTGTCGGCAGATGAGATAGTGTAGATAGAGTGAGAAGGCAAAGCAGAGGAGGCTTCCTAAAGCTTAGGGTGCCTAAGTTGAGGCCTGTAGGCCCAGTCGAAATAGCCAGGCAAAGAAGTAAGATACTAAAGACAGAGCTAAGAGAAATCACAATGCTTGTATGTGCCATGACCCACGCGGCTCTTGAGGTTCTTGGGGTGAAGGACCGGGAGAGGATGAGAAAATAAAGAAGAGACAAAGCTGGGGTCAGATGGAGCCCTTATCCTCCTGATAGGAGGAAAGGAGCTGCTCAACCACTGTAGCACATTTATTTATATACTTCATACACTCCAGAAGAAGAATATCAATTTCAGACCCATTGCCTAGCAACTTGTTTGCCTGGCTGGCCAGGGCCCCTTGCCTTCTGGGAGCTGGAAGAGCTTGTTTACATGGCTTGTTTTGAGCTTTCTGTGTGTTCAGGGCTGGTCTTGCTCTAGCCTAACACATGTGATCGGTCTCCAGTTTCAACGGCTTCCTACATGTATGGAACCACAATAAGTGTCTGGCTGGAACTTTGGAAGGAAATCAGAATACTAGAGAGTTATTAATTGGGGTCTGCTTTGATTACTAGGATAAAGGGTATAGACTTTATTTAGGGAATTTGGAGCCACTGAAAAATTTTACGTGGGTGGAGTGAATTGACCAGAACTGCACTTTAGTCAGATAGCTTGGTAGGTGTTGAAGGTGGATCAGAAGAGAATAATATAGAGATGAGGTCATGAGAGAGGAGAAACATTGCAGTGATCCAGGGTAGAGATGACAGTTATTTTAAATAACATAGTGGTGTTGAGTGGAGAGTTATGAAGCTTGAAGAGTCCTGATCATCAAAAATTCAATTTGTACTAACCATGGTGGCTCACACCTGTAATCTGAGCACTTGGGAGGCTGATGCAGGAAGGTTGTGAATTTGAAGCCAGCCTGAGCTATTTCATGAGTTCAAGGCTGGTCTGAATTGCTTAGTAAGGACCATGGTTCATAAAACCAAAATAATTGGTTGGGTACAAGGTATGTGTATGGTATTAAGGATAATGCCATGTTTCTGTCTTGGGCTGCTGAACACTAAGAAAGGAAATATAAATGAAGGAACAGAAATCAGAGTAAAGGTAAAGATTTTGGAATCAGGAAAAATAGGCAAACAACTAGCCAATAGCAATAGATAGGCAAAGAAAATGTATAGAATAAAAGGATAGAAAGTAAAACTCAAGACCATAGTTACTAGCTGTGTGACCATGAACAAGTTATTTAACCTCTCAGTTGTTTAGCTTCTTTATCAGTAAAGTGAAGCTAATAAGAGTGCAACCCTCTCAAGGCTATAGGGAGATTAAATGAATTAAACTCTTCCAATAGCATTTGGCACGTAGTGGTATTTAATGATAGCTATTTTTTAAGGGCTAGGCAGCAAAAGAGGGGCTCAAGAGCCTGAGATAAAAGGAAAGTTATGTTTGTATGGGTTCCCAGAAACTAAGGGAAGAGTTTCAAGAAGGATGGACTGGTGGGAAGTATCATGTTGCTGAGAAGCCAAGTAAGATAGAAATTTGGATCTATCTCAAGTAAGATCCATTGGATCTAGTGAAGTCTTGGTAAGAGCGTTCAGTGCAATGACCAGATTCTGGTCAGCTGAGTAAATGGGGACATGAAAAAGTGAGAGAGCTAATATGAGCAGTTCTTTCCAGAAAAATTGACTGTAAAATGGGGGGAAAAGAGGGCAGTAGCAAGAAGTTAAGACTAAGGAAGCATATTACAGTTTGAAAGTTGAGAGTGACCTGAGATGTCTTGTAAGAAAGTCATATTGGAGAAAAAGTTGAAGATACTGGGGGTGATGGGTAACTGTTGGAGACAGGCTCTTGAGGAAAAATAGATACAGAATTGCCAAACATAGGTTAAGTTCCCAAATAGGGGCAGTTTCTATTTTGTATACCCAAAATGGTACCTTACCACATAGTAAGCATTCAGTACATGATCACTGAGTGAATTAATGATAGATATTAGTTCTTTTTTCCTTTAGTTCAAAACTTTGAGTATAGCAAGCATATAAATATTTAGTAAATAAGTCTATATAACTGTATAACTAGAGAGTAATAATGTATGTTTGGTGTCATTTAAGGAAGGATTTCAAGACAGCTCTAATACTGTAATAAGTTTAGGTAAAGTATATTATTAGATTTCAAAAAAACTTTATTAAAATTTTGTCTTAGCAATTCAAACTTCGAAAACCAGTTCATGTTTTTATCTATTTGCAAGTAAGCAAATAAGAATAAATGACTCAAAAGTTCAAAATGGAATTTGTCCAGGGCTACTAAAATAAATAGAACAAGTAGAAATGTGATAATAGGAAGCACTTTAATGGAACTTTACCTAAATACTTAAAGCATTGTTGTTAGAAATGTGAAGAATTTATCTCCAATAAAGAAGTTTGTGGTTGGTTCTGACAATTATGGGCCAACTGAGATCTGACTCATGATTTTGTGTGTTTTAAGAAGTGCTGTAACAGGAAGAAGGTTGACATTTCAGGATTGAGCAGAGATTCTTCTGTCTTCAGACAAACTCCCAGCCTAACTTGGTCTCGTCATTATTGCCAATTCCTGGTTCTGACCTGAAGGTGTGGAATGCAGACCAAAGGGAGAACAGTTGTGTCAGGGCCAACTTTAGATGCTGACAATGAAAATAAGACACCAGCCTTTCCTTGCACATGGAAGCACTGTAAGACCAGAGAGAAAGAGCAGTGGGTGAAAGTAAATGGCTTTCTGTCTGTTCCAGTGCAGCACTGACATGTGCTAATGTAGGAGTTTCTGTGTGGACCTTAGTGACTCAATAGACACCTTTTGGAGTTACAGATTCTAGCTTTGGGGTTGCTTAGTCTAAAGTTATTTCTGAACTGAAACAATTCATCGGGGATTTTTTTCATAGGCCAGTTACTCAATCCATTACTCTTGAAGTTGTACCTGTACTCTCTGATAATTGCTATCACCACATAATTTCTAAATCTCCTCCATCTCCTTCCTACTCAAAGTTGAAGTAGGAAAGGTGAGAAGCCAGAGCCTTTTAGTCACTTAAATGGTCATTGTCTCAGCATGTTTCTGCTGACAGACTTGCTGTGTGCCAGGTCTTGTGCTGAGTACCTGAACTAAAAAAGATGAATAAGACCTTCAAGGAATTCTCACCTACCTCCAGTAAGCAAAAGACTAGGGCAAGGGTAAGCAAAAGACTAGAGGTAAAGGTTTTTCTTAAAAGGAAAAGCTGAGCAACTTTGCTTTAAATAAAACCCTTGGAGAAAGGTGACTCACTTATCCATTCACAATGTGTGGAGTACTGTTACAGATTTGTTTGAAACAGGCATATCTACAATGAAGAAAACATGAGAGTGTTCCCTCTAATAAGTGTGCATGCAGACTGTTCACCAAATTCTTCACTCCCATGCTATTAGATGGTATTATTAGAAATTAATAAATGGCCATAAACGACAACCAGTTATATAAGCCAATGACTCCATTCCTAGCTTCTTTCATGTTTTAAAGCATGACCCACTGTGGCCAGGGGAGATGCTGAGAAACTTGTTAATGTTTAAAACTTTTAGTTTTGATTCAGTCAATATTTATTATATGCCTGGCCCTATAAGGAAAGTTTTAAACAAGGGATAACCATTTGGTTCCCCAGGGATGGTAAAATTACTTAATCTTCAATTTTGGTTTGGTGTGTTCTTACTCTTGAATTTGTTTTGCTTTGCTTTACTTTGCTTCCCCCCAAAAGCAGGCATATTATTCAATATGGTGTGGTCTGATTCAAATCCTAGCTCTATTACTAAACTATGTGTAATATTGGACAAGTCGCATCTCTCTTAATACTTGTTTCTTTAAATGAGAGTTTTATACAAAAAAATTCTAAAATTCATTCTAGTTTAAAATTCCATAGTACGTTAATATTAGGATTAGAATGTATCATATGAAAGAAGCAAGAGTTTCAGATTTGATACTGACATCAATTTACTGTACCATTCCTGTTTTTTAGGTTTAGTGCCATACAGTGTGCAGCTGCAGTCCCTAGAGTCCCTGCAGAATCCTCATCTTCTAGAAAGTTTGAGCAGTCAAATCTTCAGACATCAAATGAGACACAAGCCAATAATGAGCTGACCACCAATGGTCATGGCCCACCTCCCTCCAAACAGGTTTCCCAGCAGCCCAAAGGAATTATGGGAATGTTTGCTTCCAAAGCTGCTACTAAAACCCAAGATACTAACAAGGAAACCAAAACAGAGGCTAAGGAAGTAACAAATGTAAGTCTTCCTTGAAGGTAGGCATTAATTACAGCACAGAGTAGGTGCCTAGGAAAGCATTTATAGTTTTCATAGTAGTTAAATTATGTACGATTGTAATACTCAGTACTGATTTGAACCCTTTAGTGCTTGATACTTTTTGTTTTTTCTTTTGAGATAGGGCCTTGTTTGTAGTGCAAGCGAGCCTTATTTGTAGTGTGTGGCCCAGGTTCACCTCAAACTTGCAGTGATCGTCCTGCCTCAGCCTCCAAAGTGCTGGGATCATAGGTGTGTACCACCACACCTGGCTTTAATGCATAATATTCTTATCTGAAATAGTCCTTTATTCCTTGATAATACATCTCACCATGCCTTGGATTTTCTTTCTATAAAATGATAATACCTGCCCTGTATACATCATAAGATTATTGTGAAATAATACATGTGAAAACACCTCAAAGATTGTAAATGTCAGGGAATTTTATATTAGCAAGGTGTCATTTTGAGAACATTTTTGTGATTGAAATATATGGTTATTTTTAAGATTTTATTACAATGAAAGACACATTGCCATTAATCTCTCTCTCACACACACCCACACACCCACACACCCACACACCCCTGTCCCTTTCTTCCAATACACTTACCCTGTTGTTTTTGCTGCTTTCTGAATCAGTTCTCCTCTTTTGTGTTTTTATGAGCTGTGATCAAAAAATACAATGAGTGGCCGGGTGTGGTGGCACACTCCTGTAATCCCAGCACTCGAGAGGCTGAGGCAGGAAGATCCTGTGAGTTTGAGACCAGCCTGGGCTACAAAATGAGCTCAAGGTCAGCTTGAACTGCATAGCAAGACCCTGTCTCAAAAACCTCAAAAAAAAAAAAAATACAGTGAGCGCTGCTGCTCACCATCATCCAGCAGAGAGGCAGGCTCTTAAAAACACAACACTGTATCCTCACCCACCTTATCTACCAGATCTGGCACTGTGTGACTTCTGGCTCCTTCTCAAAGTCAAAATGACCATAAAAGGTTACCATTTTGAATTGATTTGGAACATTGAGGCACCCAGGACAGTGCAGCTAACTCATGGAAAAGGACTTCCAGAACTGCTTCAGACAGTGGCAAGAATGATGGGACAAGTGTTTGGGAGAGTGTTTTGAGGGGAAATGATGGGAATAGGTCTTTTACTGTAATAAAATTTGGAAACATTTGAGCATTCATAGTATTTTTCTGTTACACCCTGTATACCTTTCTAGTGTAGTTAACCCTCTCGTTCTGTTCCTTTGACTTTTTTTTTCATTCACTTCCCTTTGTTGTTGTTGCTGTTGAGTTATCTGAACTATCTTGAGGACATTGACTTAAGTATCCCAATACCGTTAAAATTCAGAAAAGTACAATTGCTATTACTATTACTGCTATTCTTGTCATTTGTAAGCTTCTGCTATGGAAAAGGTGAAGAGTGGTGGAGGGAAACATAGACATTTACTGAATTTCTACTGTGTGCCAGTAGTTTGATCTTTGTTTAAATCTTTATGTCAGTTCTGTTTGGGCCTCAGCATTTTTATTTTGCATATGGTAAAACCGATGCTTAGATTTGCTAGGTAATTTACTGTTAAATTACTGTTGTCACCATTAAATTGTTGAACCAGAATTCAGATCCACTTCTGATAATTAAAAATGCAATATCTTGCCCACTTCCCTGTATTGTGTACCATACAACTCTGATCTGTCTTAATCTTAATGTAAATTGTTTTAAAATATGTTCAAGAAAAGCTTAGACATATCAATGGATAATTTTGTAAGAACTGTGACAAAGCTTTGTAAATTAGGATCATATATCATGTGGTCTGGATTGTTGTTTTAGATTAGTTCTTGTATCTAACCCTGTACATTTTGGCTTAATTACGTAAAGATTATACCATGAAGAAAGCATGCTCTGTCGTAGGAGAGATTATTCAAGATTATTAAGAACAGCCCAAGCTCTAGGAAAAAAATCATGTGTTTGTGTTTTTTCTGTGTTTTAGTTGATAATGTTTTTATTACTTCAACTTCACTGACTGATAATGCTTTATTCAGGGTTTTTATATCTTCTTGATTCAGCTGTGTTAATTCAAGTATATCTAGGAACCCATTTTTTCTGAATTTTCCATTTTATTAGAGTACCTTTCTATGTTTTAAGGCGTCTTCGACTGGCAGCAGAGCACCCGGAAAAGGGAATATGATGAGCAATTTTTTTGGAAAAGCTGCTATGAGTAAGCATGTTCTTACTTTCCTTTGATTAATAAGTGAATGTTAACGTGGTAGCATATCATACTGGGGTGTCTACTTTTTGTCCACCCAGGCATTCCTGCTTCCTAACATAAATTTGTAAATACTGACCAATATATTGATGAAAGTAACCAATTAGCACCATGGACCTACTGGATAAGCTGAACTCAGTTGAGATCTCTTTGAGAGTAGTTTACTATTTCTACTTTTATTTCCTACCTTGAAAAGTGAAATATTTGCTTCATAGGACTACTGAAAATGGGTAGTTACAGTAAAAGAAAGGCTGCTTATTCAGCAGTATTGTGTTGAGGTTTAATGGTGGGTACTGGTGTGTTTGCCTGTTATGACCTTATTACACCTATTTTCCAAGAGATCACAAAAACAAATCTTCTGCATTTCTTTAGTTATTTTTTGCAGATTATTCACAAAAAATGAATTAAACTTAAGTGTAAATTCGAATGGTAGTAATAACTATTTAAACATTTAGCTTTTGAGAAGGTAATTATCTCCTTTATTAAAAAAATATATGAATAAGAATTCTTTCTTATGGAAAGAACCAGTAGTCACATTTTTATGCTTCGCATGTCAAGCATATGTCCCCTGAGGGCATGTGGCAGAATACCAGGAAAAATGCAGGAGCCAAAGGATAATTATGGCACATTTTCTTGAGCATCAGTTTTACAAAACTTTTTTTAGGGAAACATTTTTTCTTATGCTTATGCAAGCAAAATTAGTCTGAATTCTGCCTTTCCATGGTAGTCAAATTGGTGATCAAAGGGGGTTTGGGGTGATAATGTTTTATTTGCCATTTTTGTGTTCTGAAAGTACAGTACATAGAAAATGTGATACTTTTAGGTTTTTGAGAAGCACAGTTGTACTTTTATGGGCACAGTGAAAAGCAGTACTCCCACTTCTGTGAAAACATAGTGCTGATATCCCTGGCCTGCATGGCTGGGTCTGGGCCACTGGACCCAATCAGATTTGGTTTTCATGGCGGTTTTGATAAGGCCCACCTTTGTATGTGTATGTAACTTTAGGAACCAGACAGTTTTAAAAGTGTTTTAAAAATAAGATACATGAAAATTTGCCAATTGTAAAACATACCAAAGTATACATATGTGTATGCTTATTTATTTATGTGTTCATTTAGCAAGTATTAATTGTGCACTTACTGAAGACGAATATATGGGAAAAAGTTACTGATTATAATTGCTAGGCAGGTATTATTATAACATGTAATACAGGGAGAGGGAAAACCTGGACAAAATAAAAGTTATTCACCTAATAAAAATCACTTCCAGGCCTGGGGATATAGTTCAGTGGCGTAAGTGCATGCCTGGCAAGTGTGAAGTCATGAGTTCGATCCCCGGTACCAAAAAAAAAAAAAATCACTTCCAAAGTTGATTTATTTAACAGATATTTTTTAAGGTTGAATGTTGAGAGTAAAAATGTGATTTTTTTTTTATTGTATTTGACACATGACATGATCATTGCAATGAAAGTAAAGCTTGAGAGTTGAATGAGAAGAGTTTATTGTGGAGACTTGACCATTTTAAACTTTCTGCTAGGCAGTAACAAGTATTGGCAAGGATGTAGAAAAACTGAATCCTCATACATTGCTGTGGGGAATGTAAAATGGTATACACACTTGGAAAAACTTAAAAATTGTAAACTTAGTTACTCATTAATTCCATTCCTAGGTATCCAAGCAAATTAAAATTGTATGTCTGCACAAAATACTTGTACAAAGTGGCCAACCAGCAATTTTCTTGTTTTTTTTTTTTTTTTTTTTTTGGTACTGGGGATTGAACTTGAGACCTTATGCTTGCCAGGCAGGCGCTTATGCCACTGAGCTATATCCTGGCAGCAATCTTCCTAACAGGAAGTAGAAACAACACAAAGGTCCTTAGTGGATGAGTGGAGGAACAAATGTGGCATATCCAGGCAATGGAATATTATTCAGCCATAAATAGGAATGAAATTCTGTCATTTGTAACATGTTTGCCTCCTGTTCAGTTTGGGATATTTTGATGGAAAAGTCAGGAAGCATTGATAGTATAAATAGATTACATTTAATTCATCTTCTATACTTTCAAATAATATGTATGATTTATAAATTATTACACTATCCTGTGCTTAACAGCCAAGACTAAGATGTATTTTTTTCTACACTGTAGATAGTGTTGTAAGATGTGATTAAACATGTAGCCAAACTTACTGAGGAACTGCCTGCTATTGACAGCTTTCAAATTGTATATTGTGACTACTTACAGAACGCGATCACTGAGTCCATTGTGAAGGGCTGGGTTATACAGTTCTATAATTTCTCAGATGGTTGTGTCCTTCTTGTGAGCATTTATTAGTCCTCTGCTTTAAATAGTAGTTGTTTTTGTGCTTTTTAGCTTCATGCGGGAAAGAAGACTGCAGTGTTAAACTGACTTAAGTTCATAGCTTGGCTCTTACTTTTTCTACCATGTCACCCTGAATAAAATCACCTAACCTCCTGTCTAATCTCTAAATTCTTATGATAATTCTCAGTTTTTACAGAGAAAAATGATTTTTAGGTAAAATAGCTTGTCCAAAGCGAAGCTGAAGTGAAGCAAAATAGTTTTTTCAGTTTTATCATTAAGATAATAGATAATAAGAAGATCCAAGCATTAAAGGGTAGATTATAATGGAAAGCAAAGCTCTTGCTAGAAATTCCGTGGTCACTATTTGTAAGTTATGTATTCTTGGGAAGCAGCTTTTAATCCCTGTCATTCTTAGATTTCCTTATCTGAAAATAAAGAAAGATGATAGCTCACGAAGTTGTATTTGTTATTTCTAAACTTTGCTTTTATTATCCTTTGACCTGAGAGCTGTGATATAATAAAAGATTAGCAGGAGGCAGAAATGAGAAGTTATAGCTACAGTAGTCGTTAGAAAGGAGAACTGTCTTCTGAATAGACTGAGCTCTGTGAGGACAGGGACCGTTTTTTATCCGTTTAGCCCTTGCTCCTGACATTACCTGGCACATAATGGATTGTCAAAAGAATGATGGATTAAAATTGCACGGTGGGGTTGTATATCATCTACTATACTTTATTTGTAGATAAACTTAAAGTCAGTTTGGACTCAGAACAAGCAGTGAAAGAAGAAAAAATAGTGGAGCAACCTCCAGTGTCTGTCACTGAACCAAAGCTGGCAACTCCTGCAGACCTGAAGAAATCCAGCAAAAAAGCAGAGCCTGTTAAGATGCAGCAGAAGGAAAAAAAATGGTAGGAAAATTCTGTCACTTGTAAGGGAAATGTCTGCTGGGGGTGAGAAGGTCTGTGGGCTTATTGACAGCAGGTAGTTTTCAGTTCAGTCTTAAATTCTGCTTAATACCTCAGGGACTCAACTCTACAACCAAATGAGAAGAGAACTCAGTAGCTTAGCTGATGCAGTAGGACTGTGGAATTAGCCAGTTTGGGTGATTTAGGACTCTAAAAAAGTCATATTTTTATCTCCATTGATATAAACTAATTGTCTTTTTTCCCTTCATTTCTTCATTTTAACTTTATTAACGCGGCATAAACGTGCCGCTGTATGCGTGTGTGCGCGCACGTGTGGACGCGTGTGCTTCACTTCAAATTGCCAAATGAGAAGTTACTGTTTCCAGTCAAATTTAAGAGAAAAAGTTCTTTGTTTCTTTTTATATCAATGAGTTTATTTTTCAAGTGGTAAAATGTAATTAGAAAAGAAAATAAAAAGCACACAAGCTGTTAAAAATGGATCCAGGAATTTGAGACACTACCTCATAGTTGGTAGGAATTAGTCTGTTGAAAGAAATTCTAAAGGACACTGTCCGCACTGATAGGCCCACAAAGACCTGACTTTTGTGGCAAAGTCGGAGCAGCTTGAGTAAAAAACATGAACAAAATGGTGATGGTTCAGAGGGTTAAGGCTCTGTCCAGTGGACTTTTCTTACCAGAAACATGTGCTATGGATTACAGTGTCCCCAGCCATGGATGCAATGTTTAGTGTTGGTGCTTATTGCCAAGAACGCATTTAGTATTTCACTATTACATATGATATTAAATGTCGGTTCTAGTAGATTACCTTTACTCAATTGAGAAAGTTCTTTTCTGTTCCAAGTTTGCTGAGGGGTTTTATCATGAATGGGTGTTGAAATTTAATGGATACTTTTTCTGCATTTATTGAGTTACTGTGATTGTTTTGCAGCTAATGTGGTGAATTGTACCAGTTGAGTTTTAAATGTTAAACTATCTTGCTTTCTTTTTCTTGGGGTGAACCTCACTTGGTTATGATGTGACCTTTTTATATATTGCTAGATTATGTGTTAATGTCACACTAGGAATTTTTTTTGCCTATATGATTTTCGTTTTGATTTTTTTGTGATGCTTGGGATCAAGCTCAGAGCCCTAGAGTGTTAGGCAAGCTCTCTACCATTGAGCTACATTTCCAGTGCTTCCCTCTATGGTTATGAGGTCTGTGGTTCAGTTATTTTCTTTACGGGTAATGTCTTTGTCAATTTTAGTGTCAAAATTGTGCTAACTTCAGAAAATTAGTTGAGAAGTGCGTTTTCTGTTTTCTGAAGGAATTTGTATAGCTACTTTCTTAAATGTTTGATAAAAATTCATCATTGAGTTCAGGCTTGAATATTCTTCATAGGTAGGTTTTTTATTGTGAATTTTATTTCTTTAAGTAGAGTTATTCAATTCTGATTCTTTTTGGATCAAGCTTTAATAAGTTGTGTTTTTAAAGAAATTTGTTTCATCTAAATTGTTGGACTTAATGTCATAAAATTGTTCGCAGTATGGCCTAGTTCTTTGAGTATCTGTAGTTATTGAAGAAAAAAGATTCAGACTTCCTCAGTCTAATAGCATTGAGTAGTAGCTGCTTATTTAATGCTTGTTGAACAATTGGCAGGCCAGTAAGGGAAGTAAAAGGCATTCAGAAAGATTCTTGATAATCTAGTTGTAGCTTTCAGTGATCTACAGTGAGTTAGAGAAATCTTATATTCTGGTAACGTATGCAGTGACCTAGTTGTACTTAGCTAACAGCATATCCTTTAAAAGATTCTTTGTACTGCAAAAGTAGCTCAGTGGTAGAGCACTTTCTTAGCATGCATTAGGCCCTGAGTTCCATCCCCAGCACTGCAAAAAAAAAAAAAAAGTTCTTACAGGTTGGTCTACTTTGACTGGAATTAGGACCATGAGTTATAAAAAGATACATAGGCACACATGAGTGCTTATATTTTTGTTCAGTATAACATGCTTAATTTATTCCTGAATGACAATAGGGGGAAGCGAGTAGAGTTATCTAATGATGAAACAAAAGAAACTGGAAATGTGAAGAAAAAGAGGAGAAGAATCAAACTTCCTCAGTCTGACAGCAGTGAAGATGAAGGTGGGCATTATTATTAATTTACTAGAGGATCAATTTTTATTATGCTCAAGAACCTAAAAAATAATTTATTATGGATCATAATGAGAGTATCAATCCTAGCATCTAAGAAATATAGCCTCTGTTTCTGTGTGATATCTGCTTTAGCCTTTTGACCAGAACATTCTTTTACTACACATAGTAAGGCATTATTATTTTTTTTTTTTAAAGGAACAAGGTTTATTCCTTTGGCTAGCTTTGTGTGACTCTTTTAAGAATTGGGATATTTTAGGGCTGGGGATCTAGCTCAGTAGTCTAAGCGCCTGCCTGGCAAGCACAAGGTCGTGAGTTCAATCCCCGGTGCCACAAAAAAAAAAGAATTGTGATATTTTTTGGATATCAAGCATATGGAAGGTGTTCCTTTCAACACATTGTTGAAAGGAAATGACACTATAGACCCTTTGGTTTTAGACTGTGGGCAACACTGTAAGATAAGCAAACAGACTAAGGGAAAAAGTCAGGGCAGGAAACTTAATGTGCTTTTAAAAGGATTATCAAGTATTCTTACGAGCCAAGATCTCATACTAAATCACATAAAGGAAAATGCACAGAAAGAGGAAGAGGCTGAAGAGAAAGACCTAGGCCGAGTTGATGCGCTGAGTAACTCAGAGCCAGGGATAAAAAAACTGCTGTGTTCACTTCAAGAATTTGTGGCATAGTGTGCATAAGTCACTTTAGGTAATATGGAGAATTATAATCCAAAAGAATTCAGCGTCATGGTAAGGTGCATAGACAAATGCAAATAAACTGTTACTAAAAGGGATTAAAGAAGAATAATGAATGGAAAAAAGGAACCACCTATCCAAGGACAAAACTAGAAATGTAAGTCTTTTCTTAATGAGAAACTGAACATGGCAACAGAGTCTCCCCCAAAAAAGAGCTATTAACTCAGCTGTACAAGTGAGTGAAAAAAACAAATTATATATGCAGAAGATTGTAATGCAAAAGAAATGAATAGACCTAATAAATAGTACCAGGCAGTTTATTCTGTCTGACAGAAATGCCATTTTGACTTTCTGTGGATTTAGATCCTATTGTTCAGAGGTAGTGTTAGGAGCACAGTCTTTGATACCCAGTGAGACGAGCAGTGCCTTTCAGAGGTATGGTGTTTTTTTGGTTGGTTGGTTGGTTGGTTGGTTGTTTACTTTTTATTTATTTATTTTTTTGAGACAAGTGTCTTATCTCACTATGTGATACAGGTTGGCCTTGAACTCACTTGTATAACACAAGCTGGCCTTGAACTCACAGGCCATCCTCCTGCCTCAAACCTGAGGTATGTTTTTTTTAATAGATCTTTGGAATGAGTAGAGTTAGGACATTGTGAGCATTCAAATGTGAACGCAATTGCTATATTTTCATTCCATTTCTTTTATCAAAATGTTTTGACCACGCTTTTTGAGGGGAAGGGGATAACTGGAAATCAAACTCAGGACCTTGGGCTTGCCAGGCAGGTACTGTACCACAGCTATATCCCTGGGCCCTTGACTACACTTTCTTTTTTTTGTGTGTGTGGCACCGGGGATTGAACTCATGACCTTGCACTTGCCGGTCAGGCACTTAGACCACTGAGCTAGATCCCCAGCCCTGGTGTTTTTGAGACAGGGTCTCACTATGCCGTTCAGGCTGGCCTTGAGCTCTCTTTGTAGCCCAGGCTGGTCTCGAACTCACAACGATCCGCCTGTCTCAGCCTCCCGAGTGCTGGGATTACAAGCGTGAGCCACCACGCCCGGCTGACTACACTTTCTAAAAGAAAGATTTCCAAGTATATGAGTGAAATAAAAGACCATCAGGGAACATTCTAAACAGTTAAGAATTTAAATGCAGGCACACAGGATAAGGCATAACTTAGGAAGATGTGCTAGTTGGAATAGTCTTACCTACTTGCAATCAGGGAAAGAAGTTGGGAAAGATTCTGGAAAAGGCTTTGAAGCTGTCAGCCTAATGTACATTAAAAAGGTAAAGTACTCAGCCATGGTGGCAGGGCATGCCTGTAATCCTAGCTGCTTGGGAGGTGGAAGCTGGAGAATTGCAAGTTTGAGACCAGCCTGGGCAATTTAGTGAGAGCCTGTCTCAAAAAAAAAGTATGGAAAGGAGGATGTAGCTTAGTGGTAGAGTGCCTCTGGGATCGACTCTCAGTGCCACAAAAAAGGTGAACTAGATAATCTAGTATTGGTGAGTTGAGGAATTACTGTGGTTTCGGCACTATTACATACATCTGAAGTAGTCCCAGTTTTGATCCATGGCCCACAAAAATAATAGTACCTGTGAGTGATTAGAGATACCAGTAGGATTATTTAGTTTGGAAATGAGTGCAAAGAAATGTGATAGAGGGAGCGCTCAGATTTTTTCCCCTGTGTCAAAGATAATTTTTGGCATCAGAGTAAATTTATTAACCTCTGTCATTTTATTCTTAAATTTCTTTGTCTCAGAGCTGCGGGATTTTATTTAAACCTTTACACAGTTTCTAACTTACAACTGTTTTATTTCTGTTACATTGGTTATGTGATATTTGCTGAGTCTGCTGTCTTAATCTAGTCAGTAACAGAGGAACAGCAGGAATGGAGGAAATGGCAAAGATTTTGGTATCAGACAGAGCTGGGTCTCTTTTCTGCACCGTTTACTGTATGACTTTAGACAGATTGCTTAACTTCTTTAATTGCGTGTTGCCTTATTTCTAAAATGGAGATGTTATCAGAAACTGTGTAGTCTCATTTATGAGCTTCAAGTAAGATGATGTATAAGAATGCCACAACTGTCTACTTGACATATTGTGGGTTTTTTTAATTATCCGCAACCCTTGCTATTGAGGCGTTTAGTGTAAATATACTTGCAGGAACCTTCTTTCAGAAAAGTCCCCTTACCTATATATTTGGAACTCTCTCCCCAAGAGCCAATTTTTTTCCTTTACCATGCCAAGAGTCATAATCACCATTAATAGATTTACAGATTCTCTTTGTAAAGCCCCCCCCCAAAAGTGTAAGAAATAGCATTAAAAATATCTGTGTTGCTAGAAAAAAACAAATTGTAACAGATATATTTAAGTATTTTCATTCCTGCAAGTTGCTTATGAAGAATGTTAAGCAGTTGATCCCACCCTTCTTTTAAGGTAAGGATAGATATTTTTAAAATACTGAGTTCTAGGAAGATGGGAATGCTTTCCAGGAATTTTAATTACCATCTCTGCCAGAAGACTCAGCAAACAAGTGGTTACACTGCTGAATCCCTGAAATTAACTTTACCCACAGTTCTTGTTCTGCCCCCAACATAAGTTGCTTTCCTGGAATAAGTCGTATTTCCGTACTTGAGTAACTTTTATTGGAAGATCTACAGATTTGCAACAAATCTATTTAAAGTACAGAAATCCTTCAAACATTCTTATGCTTTCATCACTAAAAATGTGTTGAGTCAGGGCTTGACTTGATAAGTAGTAAGACAGACAGACTTCTCATCTCTGCTGTTCCATTTACCATATGCATGTGAGCAGGTTGTTTTTTTATATTTATTTATTTGAACCTCAGTTGTATAAAGCAAGTTACAGTGATTTGAGGGGTTACTGTGAGTTATTACTATTTGTAAAGAGTAAAATAATTTTGATCTTCCACTACAAATTTTTTAAAATTTTCACAAAGCAATAGATCTACACAGTTTTAAAAGTCAGATAAGGCTGGGATGTAGCTCAGTGGTAAAGAACCTACCTGCTTGCTTGCCTGAGGTCCTAGGTTCAGTTCCTAGAGCCACATTTTTAAAAAATTCTCCACGTCAGTTAAAACAGATTTATAATAGATAGTCTCTACCATCTCAATTTTTCAATTAGCTGATCTTTCTCTTGTCAACTTTCTCCTGCCTTCTACCTTTCTGGGATATTTTTCTAAATTTTTTCTTCATCTCAGCTTTTCTGTTCTTTTGCCTATTATGGGGGGGGTGAGTTATAGCGTTTTCTTTATTATGTGTCTCTTGGGGAACATGTAGAAGGAAAAGGAATTTATTTGCAGAATCTTCCTTGATAGGGATGCTCCTCATCCCAAGTTTAGTTTAGAAGTGATTATTTTCCTTTATTGAAAAAAAAAAAAACTGTTGCTCTGTGTTCAGCACCAGGGGAATTGTGGCATTCCTGCCTCGTTAGAGCGAGAGTCCGAAGCAGGGATGTGAGCAAACAAACAGCTGTATGTGGTGCTCTGAGAGGGGTGTGAGTGAGTGCCGCTGGGATTAAGTGTTTTCCTTGGGTAGGTCAAGTGGCTGCAAAAGTGGAAATGGAATAAGAACGCCTAAATTTATTACCGTGAGTACTCAAAACTTCTTTGGCCTCTTCACTGCCTAAATTTTCCTCCAACCACTATAACATGTTTACCATTGTGCCCAGCTTTTTGAACAGCTATTCTTCCAGAACAATGAGCTCTCAGTTCTGGGATGTATCCTTTCTCTTGCCTGAGCTCTCATTGTGTGCTAGCCTCCCAGAGCTGGGTTAATAGCTAGACCTTGTTCCTCCCAGAGCTTTCAAGTTTGGGGGCCCATTTCATACTCGAACTATAAAATTGATTCATTCTGGCTCTTGTTCTGCTACACCTCTTTAATTCATTTGGCCTCGAACCTTCCACTGTCAGAATTGTTGACACTGACCTAACCAGGGAGAATTTCAGATCCAAGACTTGTGCTAAGAATTCGGATGTAACCAGGAGATCCCGGGAGCAGGTGAAGCGAAGCAGCCAACCAGTGCCCTGACCAACCATAGGTCAACTGAAGACTTCCAAGTTCTGTCTCATGAGTCTCTTCTAGGACCACTGTTTCTGAAACTATTGAGAAATGATGGGACTCTCCCAGTGGTGCTCTCTTCTCATTTCCATAGCATTATTTTTTCCCTAAAAATACTCTTTACTGCTCCTCTCAGTGTGGCAAAACAAGCTTCATCCGTAGGACAATCACTAGATGTAATTCCCACACAGAATATTGAGCAGGACTTAATTGTTAAAGCTTTCATTGTAAACATCAGTCTGAAGATGATCTCTTCCCCAAAAGTGTATGCTCTTAATATCCTCTGGAAATTTTGGTTATTTTGGGACAGGATCTTGCTATGTAGTCCAGGCTGGCCTCCACCTCATGGCAGTTCTCTTGGCTAAGCCTCCCAGCTTCTGGGATTATAGGCATTAGAGCCAGGGATGTATAGCTCAGTGGCATAAATGCCTGCCTGGGATTATAGGCATGTGCCACCACACTCAGCTCCAACTGGAAATTTTCAGCCTAACAAATGATTAACAGGTGATTACAAGTGACCCTCAAATCACAGTCACAAACACTGACATGGAGCATTTGGTATAATCTCAAGATTATCTGTTTTGTTGATCTTTTAAGAAGATGGTCATTAATAGTAAGGTAGCATGGATAGCTGAACTGAGAAAGTTGTGCAGTCAGACTGACTTGGGTTTAAAACCTGTCTTAGTTACAAGTTTGTGAGTTTGTCAAGTGAAGGAACCTCTGACCTCTGATAACTAAGAATAGAATACTCAATATGACACCTGGTAGGTGAATAGAATACTCAATCTGACACATGGTAGGTGATCAGTAACTATTTATTCACCATCTTCATCCCCTGACATAACTGTAAGTAAAATAAAACATTTAGCTTAAATGATCTATAAGGTATTTCCAGCTCTAATAATCCTTGGCTCTCAGATTTTAATTGTATAAAACTAGTATGTATTTTAAAGGTAACTGCGTAACTGCAAAATGCTTGGTTGTCATGAATTACTGCTTCCAAAATGCCTTTTGTTGAACGTAGAAGTTAAGAGATGCCAGTCAGGAAGGGACTATTTATCAGCTAGAGCTTAAAGTTTTCTTATTTAAACTTGTTCCATTATTTCAGTCATCCCAGACTCTCCTGGGACTTACGAAGCTGAGTCACCATCCCCACCTCCTCCTATGTCTCCACCTCCTGACCCAGTGCCAAAGACTGAGCCTGAGCCTCCTTCTGACAAGGTAAAACCTTACTGGGATGCTTCAGTTCCACGTGTCTGTGATTGCCCAAGGATTTACATTTACTATGCTGAATTGTGACTCATGTTGTAGACTTCACAAGTGCCAGTAGATGGCTCTTGTCTCATTCTGCTTCCCTGCAGGTTGACAAACATAGGTACTGTATTCCTTCTCTTCTCACCTGAAGGGAAAGTTTGGTGTAGGGTACAGTCTCAGAAAGGTTATACAGGTGGATGTGAGAAACTGGTTTTATGACCTTTGGCATCAGGGCTGCTGTGTTATACAACTTCTGTTGAAACTGTGCAAAAAGCGGTCCTGCCTGCATCAGAGCAAAGTGTGAAAGACAGAAGGTACACACAAGTATACACGTTTGTTGTTCTTTAGAAACTTCTAGATAAAGGGCTAGATGAGAAAAGCTGGCAGTAAATGGAGAAACAGCACTTTTGAGTGCCCTTCAGCTGTGTCTTGTCCATATCTATTACTGTCGATAACAAAGTCTATTAGTGTCCATGGTCATACCTTGGTACTTGATGCATTTTAACCAGAAAATTTTGTCATGATACTTGTCATTTTTTGGTACTTGACATATAAGCTAGAAATTGTTGGTGTAGGTTGTCTGATGACTCACTACCCATCCCAGCCAAAACAATTTTTTGGTACTTGTTGCACCTCCTGGAACCAACTAATAATGATTATTAAGATACCAGCGTGTAAAAAAAAAAAAAAAACACATACTGACAAGTTTTTTTTTCTGTGACTGTTTGCCTTAATTCATTATGTTGAGTCACTTAAATCTTTCATTGATCTTGTGATGATAGAGACCAACAAATAAAAGGAAAGTGATATTAGTAATACACATTTCCTCCTAAACTAGATGGGTATAATGTTGAAACACCAAGGCTGACCATAGCAAGTATCTGGCAAGAGCATATGCTGAGAAAGAAGGCCCTGATCTGGTGTAGGGACCATCTCTGCGTGCTCCCATAGTGCTGTCCTAGTCCTGCATTAGAGTCCTTACTCCATATGTTGTGGTTTGCTTTCTTTGTCTTTCCTCTCCACTAAGATCCTTATCCTATTTATGTTTTTCACCATGGTGCCTACACTACCCAGCAAAAGCTTATTTACAGAAAGAATGTAGCATTTTCCTCAGTGTGCTACGTCCATCTTATAAATAGTAAAACACCAAGTATGTGCATACAATGAACATAACTTCTGTGTGGTGTGGTTGGTCCCCTTTATGCAAAGAGTTCCTGAAGCTTTTGCTATTTTTGTCTGCAGCTTCACTGATCAACTTAACATCATGTCCTCTGATCTTCCTCTGATCTTTTTAGAACTCAAGTGGAGAAAACAAAAGAAAACGAAAGCGTGTAATGAAATCTAAAACTTATTTGGATGTGGAAGGCTGCATGGGTAAGACAAATTTTTGAGTCCAAATCCAGAGATAGAGTTATTAACATACAGAGGCACCGTAATCCCCGATAGAGAAGTCCATCTCAGACGCTTGTCCACAGCCGGTGTTTTGAGCAGCAAAGTATAGAGAAGGCTGTAGCTGACCTCAGAACGTCTGGGTCTTTGTTTGGTCCATACACCAAGAAAAACAAGCCTGATGATGTTGGCTAATGGTCATGTCATCGCTAGTGGCAGTTTCTTGATCTGTGGAGAAATGGAGGGAACATACCTATTTTGCCTAAAGGAGGAGGGGGTCGTTAGGAAGATTCAGGTGAGGTAAT
This sequence comes from Cuniculus paca, assembly GCA_004365215.1. Classification (NCBI taxonomy): domain Eukaryota; kingdom Metazoa; phylum Chordata; class Mammalia; order Rodentia; family Cuniculidae; genus Cuniculus; species Cuniculus paca. Next base: position 12,010 of record RJWT010004153.1, on the reverse strand, counting down.
TGTCTGAAAACACTTGCAGCATGGAAAGCACAATGCAAAGTTAAGATGTTATCCTAGACATTTAGGAACATTTTGTTTTATTAGGATGATGGTTTTATAAATTTGAACAGTGAGAAAGGAGCTCCTCCAGATGACAAGACTCTGAAGAGGTAATCAAGAGTCTTCTTTGGTGTTTGATCCCATTTGTTCTTAGAAGGGTATGATTCATCCAGCTTGCTTCCTTTCTGTTTCCTCTTTGTAAGCTATGTTAGTTAAAAGCATGTTCTTGTTTTAAAGACCCACAGGGGAATTAGAATTCAGGCCTTGAGTTATTGGCTGATTCTTCTGTCTTAAAAAGATCGATTGGATCTGAAAGTCAGTGTGGTTATTAAATCTTGAAGATATTCTGTCGGTTGAGTGCCTTGGCTCATTATTCCTCACCTCTATTCCTCTAAAGAGACCTCTGCCATTTTGATTACCACATATGATTGGGGGATAAGATTCTTTACATATGTCTTTTCATGACAAATTTCTTGCGAGCCTGTAAATTCTGATGAATTCTGAACTTTGGGTGTTTGTTTTGGGGAGGTTTTTTTCTGATGGCCTTTTTTTGTTTTGTTTTTTAAGCTTTTCAGTAGCTTTTTTTTTTGGTGGTGGGGGTGGTGAGATTTTTGAGACAGGGTCTTGCTCTGTAGTCAGGCTGGCCTTGAACTCAAGCAAACCTCCTGCCTCAGCCTTCCGAGTGCTGAGATTACAGTAGTGCACCCCCAAGCCCCGCCAGGGTAGCATTTTCAAGACAAATGATTTCTTTGCCACTGGTAGTCATATATGTATTTATTGTTGAATTTCTGCTTTCTTTTCCCATTAATTTGAAAGGGATGAAAACATTCGTGCCAGGTTTTTTCCTTCTCCTACCCCAAAAGAAAATAGTAAATTATATCATTGAGTGTTCATTAGGAATTTGTGCCTAATTACTTACTGTTTTATTTAAAACACAGTATTCAAGATATGGCCAGGTGTGGGATGTGGACTTTTTGCACTCCTGCCTCCAGACAGGACTATTAAGAGCCTTGGACGAAACAGTGAAAACTGTGCTCACGTAGAACTTTTTGTCAGGTTTTAGTCCAAGCTCAACCTAATGAATCTTGGCTCTGCTTACCAAGAAAGGAGCGGTGCTCTCCTCTCTCTGCTCGGAGTGTTCCACATGTGCCGGCACAGGGGCTCGCCCTGTCCTGTGCTGCATCACATTTGTTCTTTGGATTTAAAAAGCTAATCTTCTCTTTTCTGTGAGTTTGCAGCAGGGACTGAGGAGTTGGGCTCCCGAGATAAGTTGGGTGAACTTCTGGACACGGGGTGGATTTCTACGAGCAAAGCAGTTGAGTGGAAAAGAAATCTGACATTACCTATGGAAACCAGATCTTTTATAATGGTAGCGAAGAAATTGGCATGTTCTGCTAAAATAAAGGTCCTATATTTGTAATCTGAAATCTCGTTTGTCCCGTAGTTTGAAATAGCTACAGCTTTTAATACAGAAATAATCCTTTTAGCTTTTAAAGTGCACTGAGTGTGCTGATTGAGAAATTGTATTGGTGCTGCCCTGATTGGTTTTGAACACCCTGAAGCAGTGTATTACACAGAATTGGCAATGCGGCAGCCAGCAGTTTCATTAAGAAATAATGAGCTAATTGACACTGAAGTGTAATATTGTAGACATGCTGCCATTTGAATACAGAGTATGGCTTTTATATTTAAATAGGAATGGCTTATACCAACTGGTAGTAAGTTGTTTCCTTTTTATTGATGGCTCCTCAGACTTTGCTAATTTAAGATACCGAATAAATAACAGCTCATAATGTTCAAATTGGAATCATTTTTAATATTTAAATACAGAAAGTGGGCCTGCCTTTTTTACACACAACTCTAGTAGCCAAAATGTGCAGAGATGCTCTGTCCTCCATAGCCCCCCTCTCCCACATATTCAGGGATTCTTTGTGCTTTATACTAAAGCTGTAATGAACTGTGTCAGTTTCATATTGAGTGTTTATCCTTCCCCAACATCTCCATTCTTGGAAAGAGAAAAATAACAGTCATTAATGGTTGGGTCCTAGACGGGCCTGGTGGTGCACACCTGTAATCCCAGCACTTGGGAGGCTGAGACAGGAGGATTGTTGTGAGTTCCAGACCAGCCTGGGCTACAAAGTGAGCTCAGGGCCAGTCTGAATGGCATAGCAAGACCCTGTCTCAAAAAGACAAGGACTGGGGATTTAGCTCAGTGGCCTAAGCGCCTGCCTGGCAAGCACGAGGTCATGAGTTCTATCCCTGGTGCTGCAAAAAAAAAAAAAAAATGGTTGGGGTCCTTCCCTCCCATTGGCATCAGTTTCAACCTCATAATGGGATAACATGGAGACTTAGCAATTAGGAGCAATTTACTAAAAGGGGTAGGTTGACCAGAGCTGAAATAACTATCCATATAGCTGCACTCTGATAGCAGAATATGGACAGCGTGAAGGACACAGCTGCAAGTTGGGAGTTCCTCTGTCAGACAACAAAGGGAGAATTCTCCCTACCAGGTTTAGATTGGCGTGCCAAGTTTTAAAATAATAATAATATCAGCAGTTTCAACACAACTGAGTTTCAAACTTCCACCACCAAGATAGCTCAAATGCAGCAATTAACAAAGTAGAGCTTGCTTGTGGCATTCCTCCTACTTCTGAATGTCAAAAACAATAGGAAGAACCAGAATCATAAAGGAAGTAGTCCTAGCCTACAAGGCTGCCCTGGAAAACCTGTACCTTTTTAAGCCACAAAGCAGAAGTGATCAAAAGTGGCTCTGGCCATGGACTGGACCCTCTTGTGGTACATCTCCATTGGACCCCAAAGTCTCTCTGACCAGGTCTCATCTTTGCTGACTGTTGCATTTCTTGAAGATCTTGCTAAAATTGAAATTTTGGTTTAGTAATTCATGGGTAAGATTCTGCGTTTCTAATAAGCTCCCAGGAGATTCTAATATGCCTGGTTTAGGGAGGATAGTTTGAGAAATAATGCCTTCAAAAACACTTAATAGGTCAAAATTGTATAAATTTATTGTTTATAAACTCCAGTTAATTTAACACTGGCAAATGTATTCCTTGTATTGACAAAACAGACTGAAGGGGAAAAAAATCACACATGGACAAAAATGATCGGCTGTTTTGGCTTCCTTATTGTATAGGAACTGAAACTTATGAGAGCAGATACCTTCAGTGACTAGTTGGTCTTTCTCATCTCTGAATTCTTTGATCAGAACTGAAATAAATATAGTTGGGGAGAGGGCTCTGATAGAATCAAAGAAAAAGCCACCAGAGCAAAATTAGTTACAGCATTTAAAACTAATTTAAAAGGAAGCCAGTTTGTCAGAATAAAAATATTTTATCACTTAATCATTTGTTTCTTAGTAGCCCTTATTTTATTGAGTTCTAACTCCTTGTTCAGACCTAAGATGTTCTCAAGAGGAAGAGGAGGGGGAGGTCCCTAATAAGATATAAATTATAAAAGTTATAAGGAGGTATTTCTTCCTCTTCCCTCACTTCCCCTCTCCTCTTCTCTTCTGTACTGGGGATTGAATCCAGAGCCTTTGTGTGGAACAACATCCTTAGTGCCCCCCCCCCACCTTTTTGGTTGTTTTGAGACAGGGTCTCTGCGTAGTTCAGGCTGACCTTGAACTCACCGTATAGGCCAGGTTGGCCTGGAACTCCTGGCAGATCCTCCTGCCTCATCCTCTTGAATGCTGGAATTATAGGTGTTGGCCTCCACACTCAGCCCCAGCTCTTAAAAAATAATTTTTTTTTTAAATTTTGAGACAGTCTTAGTTACCAGGTTGGGCTTGAATTTGTGTTCCTCCTCCTACCTCAGTATTTCTGTTGGAGAATTATATATTATAATTCAATCACTTCCTAAATTATTATTAGTATCTGTAAATTTTACAGTTACACAAATGATCATAGAAAATGAATTTTAAAACCCATTTAATATATGTTTAAAACTTAATATCTTTTAAGTGGCTAAGAGTCATCCAAGTGAGTTTTAGGCTCTTTAAAGACAAATTCTGTGAACCCTTGGGGAGGGGGATTGTTAATTATGTAACCCTAATAGGATTAGTTGGATGAAGGAGAAAGAGTGCTACAGTGCAGTGGTCAGTTTTCCTTCACCATAGTCCATTATAAAGGAAAATATAGCACTGAAGACTTGACCAAAACTAGAAGATACATCACATATCCCAAGGGGCACTGTTACCCCCATTTTAATGGGAAAAGAACATTGATTTGCATAGTGTCATCCCCAGACGAGCAGCATCATTGTCATCCAGAAGGGTGTTTTTTGAAAAAAGACTTTTTAGATCCTGCCCTAGATCTACCAAATCTGAAACTTTGGAAATAAAATACAATAATCTGTGTTTTAACAAGCATTCCAGGTGATTGTGATGAGTGTTAAAGTTAGGAGCGTGTCTTAAATTGCAGGCTCGATTTAGAACACAGATACATTTAATTGTAAAGTTTATGCCTCTAGAACAATTTGACTAATGTATTTATTAGAATTACCTGTATTTAAGCTCTGGAAACTATCATTGTTCTTTGATGGAAAAAATACCTTTCTCTTTCATTCTTTGAGCAGTTACGATGCAGCGTAGATAAGTGTTTTCAGTTACGTTTTCCTTCACTGTTAACTTTATCACTTGCTGTAGCCAGACAAGCTGAGAAAGAATCCAGATGACACTGCTGTCGCAGTTCTGTAAAGGCACAGGAAGGTTGCCCTGTGCTGTGACTTGGGGTGGGTGTGTGTAATCCAGTAGTATTGAGAGACCCTCCGTAGTCATGCCTCATGGTTGGAAACCACTGTATGTGTCTTGACCCTTTGGGGCTTGCTCCTAAGAACTGCTCACTGGTAAGTTTCTTTCCAAGTTTCCCTTTGGGAAAGGCTTGGATAATTTTAATCACAAAGACAATTGATAGCTTTAGCTGATGAGGAATAAGAAAACTGATAACTTTGTTTCTTTTTATCAAATCTTAATTGTTGATAATTTTTTCTAATATATCAGTCAAATTTTCATGAGGCATAGGCTTGAAAATCAAATATACTTGTGTTTTAATATATAATGTGCGATATACATACTTTGAAACTTTAGTATGGGTCAGAATCACCTGGAGTGCTTATTAAAACACAGATTGCTGGATTCTATTCAAAGCTCAGATTCAGATAATTTCCTCAAAAGTACCAAATGTGTCGTCTGTGTAAGAGTTATCTTTATGATGTAGGCTATTACTAAATCTTGGGTTAATTAGTAATCATTCAAACTAAGAACTGAAAGTTTGTATAATAATGTCCAACTTCCTGTACTTAAGATGTACAGAATAGGTGATATCAGGATAGTGCTAGCCGAGGGGTTCTGTGGCAGTGAGTCTTGCTAGACAATGTGGGGCCCAAGATTTAAGAGCAGGAAAACCAGCAGTGACGGTCAACAAGCACCATGAATCATAGAGATAAGACTCAGAAGCTAGTCAAAGCATGGTGTTATAAGTAGGTGTTTGAGATACAAACAGGCCAAATATAAAGCTCAGGAAGTTAGCTGGCATAGACCAAGACTCAAATAAAAGATCTGGGCAATTAATGAAAAAGGCTCCTTTAATGACATGGGACATAGCAATGAAGGAGGAGGGATTAGTTCTCAGCCCTCCCTAGAAGTTATGTGAGCTCAGGATCCCCCACACTTTCTACCCAAGACTAGATGTGATCACCACTAGGAAAAAAAGATTCACTATCAAATGAGCAAGATACTTATTCTCCTGATAAGTAACTCTCCTGATGAACCTACTCATGTCTCCTTTTTTCTTATTCTAGTGACTGAAAAATTCTTTGAGAGTGAATCTTGCACTGATAGCGAAGAGGAGCTTAAGACAAAGACGTCCTCTGGACACAGACCCCCTGCCATGACTCTGAAAAAAGAGCCCAAAGAGGAGCGAAAGGGCTCCAAGAAAGGGACTGCTGCTCTGGGTAAAGCCAACAGACAAGTATCCATTACTGGCTTCTTCCAGAGGGGAAGTAAACTGCCACCTCTGGCGGGTCAAAGACTTAGAGTAGTAGAAGAAGACCAGGAAGTATAGACTCACTGTGCAAGTCCATCTGTCGTCTAGCTCCTCGCCTCACCCACGTCAAGAGAGTGTCCTTCCATCCTGAAGTGTATACTGTTTCTGCTTTTTAACCTAAAGGGAGTCACCTGGAAACAGAAGGCAAAAGAATATTTAAGAAACTGTTACCTTCTAATGATATTTGAAAAGCACAGACTCAGAAGACTGCACTCCAGAATTAAATCCGAACAGGTTCAGATTTCCCCACTGTGCCCGCTCACCCTTTGTCCTGACTGTCTTACCGCTCAGGAAGATTCTTTCAGGTTCCTCTATACTCTGTGAACTTGTGTAGATGTTTTTATCCCTGAATTCTACCAAATATGTTTGCTCTTCCCAACCTCCTCTCCTGACTATGACACTTTTGTCCCCTTGTCTTGTAAAACTGTTTTCTGTAAATCTTTTAAATTTTGGTTGAACGAAAAGCTAAAACAAAAATCTTCCCATGATCCTCTTCCTCTGTTATCAGCTACACTGACAGCTGGCTGCAGACCAGGCTGTGGCTTGTGTTTTGCCCCTTTCCCAAAAGCTCTCTAGACCTTTGCTCGCAGTTAGTGGTTAGGGAAAGCCTGAGGCAGAGCACACATAGAAATTTAATGATGCACCCAACTTCACCAGAAATTACTTAAGAGTCAGCATGGGTAATGGAAGAGCTGTCATGCTGCTGACATGGGACTGTGTGCTGTGCCTTTGTGGTTTCCTGCTGCCCATTGGTAGTATCTGGAGAGCAAAACCTATACAGTGAGATGAAGATTGAAAAGAGAAATGTTTCTGCATGCGTTGTACAACATTATATAGAATTTCTCCCTCTTAAGGAAATGGAATGTTCAGAAACAGCGGTTTCCCAGGAAGTTCATTAATGAAGAACTTGGGGCACATATTTATATACAGACATTACTCCTTTGTATTTTCAACTCCTTGTCTGCCGAACAGTACAGGCATCCAAAGAAGAGATGGAGAGGCTGAATGATTAGTAGGTCAGAACAGTAGATACATTTTTCTTTGTACACACTTAGGGGAAATCATTTATTCCAGTAACTTTCAAGCAACTTCCACCGTGGCTGGACAGCAAGATCTTCGTAAGATCAGTGCGTGGAGGCGGTGTGGCAGTGAGCTGCATAGTGAGCTCTGGGAAAAGGAACATAGGCTCAACTGCTGACGTAACTCACCCGGAGCAGACAAAGGACGTCTGACCTACTTCTGCCCCAGCCTGGTGTATGTCGTAAGTGATGCAGTCAGCTGTCTACTGTTGAAGATTAGGACTGTAACTGACTTTGGGATTCAAACAGGCTTCTTTAGCAACTAAGTGTGGACTTGATTAAAAGACCAGAGGCATGGTCCTGGCATTATGTCTAGGACTTGAGAAGGCAGGGGTTCTGTCCAGTAAGCCGAGTGAAGGCTGACATACTCCAAAACCCATTCTTTTTAGAATGAAAAAAGAGTGGAAAACCTGGACTTAAAGCTTGACAAAAAATTTGGGGGGAAGAATCCCTTTTAAATGGTTATTTTTGTCACTGCCTCTAGACATTTTTTCTAAATAGGAATGGAAAATTAAAAAGCAACAATCTAGTCTTTTTTGAAAAAATTGTTATGTTGGGATCTCTAATAAAACTGAATTTGAATTGGAAAAATCTGTTGTGAGTTGGAATTCCAACTTTCAAGGGATAATGCAAGTCCTGTGATCTCTGTGCCCATCGTGCTTCCTAAACTGCGAGGCTGAGTGAGTGTTGAGCAGTGACTTTTTTTTTTTTAATAAAGGTCTCTACCATGTTATCCACATGACTTAAATAAATTTGAGAAGTTGTTTTAAAGCGATGCTTCAAACTTGAGTGTCTGATGAGTCTGTTATTTGACAGGCCAGCAGCAGTGTGTGCAATTATCTAAATTCTGAACAGGAACAAGGCTGGTTTTCAGTTTATATTGCTAAAATTGCATACCCATAGTCTGCAGTGGACAAGTTATTTGCTGCCTTCATCATTTTTTCAGTCCTATGGGAAATCTTAGTTTCAGCCAACCTCATTTTTAGTTCATTTAAAAGAAAATCTAGTCCTGATCTTGCACATTGTATTAGTTTGGCTTCATCACTTGCTAGCTTTGTGACCTTAGGCAAATTTCTGAGACTCAGGTCCTTTACAAAAAAAAGAAAAACTAAAATGAGCTACTAGGGGCTGTCAAGACTGAAGTCATGTATTGGGTCTTTAAATTTGGGGGTCTGATTTTTTTCAGTTCTTTATATGTTCTAGATATTAGTACTTTGAGGGACAACTGGCTAAATTTTTCTACCACTCTGTGTGTTGTCTTTTTACTCTCTTGGTGATTTCTTTTGCTGTGCAAAAGTTTTTTAATAGGATGTTGATTCTTCGTAGCATTTCCCATGTGATCAGGGTTTGTTCATGAAATCTTTACTACTTTTTTGTTTTCTGAGACAGGGTCTCACCATGCAGTTCAAGCTGGCTTTGAACTCATGGCAGTTCTCCTACCTCAGTCTCCCGAGTGCAGCAACTACAGGCATGTGCCACCACACTCTGATCTTGTTCATGAAATTTTTGCCTACACCTATGCCTTTGAAAATTCTACCTATTCTCTCTTACAGTAGACTTGGTGTTTCTATTTTTAATATTTAGGCTTTTGATCCATTTCTATTTTAGTTTAGTGCATAGTGAGAGACATGGATCTAGTTTTAGTCTTTGGCATGTGGAAAGCCAGTTTTTCCAGCAACATTAAAGAGGCTATCTTCTAGGGAATGTGTTTGGCCCCTTTGTCAATGATAAGGTGACTGAATGTATTTGGAGCTGTTTTTGCATCTTCTAATCTGTTCCATTTATCCTCAGGTCTACTTTTTTGCCAGTACTCTGCTGTTTTTATAGCAGTAGCTTTGTAGTATAGTTTTAAGTCAGGGATTGTGATGCCCTCTGCCTTGTCTTTATTGCCTAGAATTGTTTTTTGCTATTCCAGGTCTCTTCTGGTTTCAAGTGAATTTTAGGAATGTTTTTTCTAGTTCTGTGAGGTATGTTAATGGTATTTTGATTGAGCTTGTACTAAATCTATATAACAATTTTGGAAGTATGGCCATTTTCACTATGGAAACCAACCAATTCTTTGCATAACTAGGATTTTACCAAGCAGAGAGAAGTGGAAAGGATATTCCAGGCAGGAGCTTGGCAGGGAGAGGGAGAGGTTGTAAAATTTGAAAATACGGAGAGAAATGTATGAGAAGTGAAGTTTGGGTCCTGCTGAGGAGTTTAGATTAGATCTATGGGCAAGAGAGCCAATGGGGAAGAGGGACAGCTGGCATTTACTGTTTACTGTGAGTTTTGTATACCATGATAGTATTTCTGCCCATGCATGCACACTGTATCTTAGGGCTAGTATGTAGTATTGACGTCCTAACAGGATTGAAGATGACTGTCATAGTTAAACAACACTTTAATTTTTTTTAAAAAGTGGTATCAAAACCTGGTAGTCCTCTGAATAACATTGAGGGAGTGGGGCGGTGAGTGGAACAGTTCCTTTTCTATCTTTGTTTCTTTAAGAAGACGTTCGTTTTTATACAGGGAAGAGCTGAAGAGAAGGGCCTTATAAGGAAACTAAATAGTTTCTTCAGGACATGAGTAGAATGAGTGCCTAATAATGTATTTGCCAGAAATGTACTCTGTCAAGACTCGTTTTGGTAAACTTGTCTTCTTTCATTGGTTCCGGGATCTCAGCATGCTGTAATGCAGCTTTTACCACCATGAAACATTCAGGGGCAGCCTCGCTTTGTTGTGAGGAGACAGTATTGCTTCTGAGTTATTGCCCTGGCAGCTCTGTAAATTAGCCCATGCTGTCACCATGCCCTCTCTGAAGGGCACACTGTACCCAAATGACTGCATTTAGGATTGACTCTTGCCACTCCCTGCTGCATGACACTTCTCTCCACTTGTATCTCTGTCCAGCTTTTTGTGTTCTTAAGTGTGGGCCACCCACAGATTGCCACCCAGGCTCCTTAGCCAGAGAAACTTGGTGAGACTTCTGATCCAATAATTTTCCATTGGATCAGAACCCACCTTAACTCTAGAATTCCCCTTCCATTTCAAACCCTAAATGTTGTCTGACTCCCTACACTCCTTTCCTTCTTTGTTTTTCTCTTTCGCTCTTGCCAGACTCCTTGTTTCTCGAAGCCTCTCCTTGGCTCTCTCCACCTTCTTTTACTGCTCAAAGTTCTTTGTGACGAGTTCTTCTTTAGCTTCTTTCTTACAGTCTTTTAAACTTGCTTTTTCCAGGTTCTTCCATATGGCATGTCTTTTCCAGGACTGCTCTTGAAGAATGGAAAAACCACTTAGTTTAGTGTCTGCTTTGGATCATTCAAATCCAGAGTATTAAGCAGTTGTTGAATGCAAGTTATGTTTAGTCTGGGACAAGATACTTGGGATTGCAAGAATCTGGAAGTTACCATTTTAGAGGACAGGGCCTTCACAAACAGCATGTAGCAGTTGAAACTGTTTAGATGAATGGTAGATGAGAGACTTAATTCAGAAAAGAATTGAGATAATCAATGGGCAAAAGTCATAATCCTGTGTGAAGAACAGCGAAAGATCTAAGACGAGAAACAGCTGAAGAAGTTTCACCATTTGGGTGGATTTTGTTTAGCTGAATTTCCCTCATTTATACACTCATAGTAGAAATAACCATGATTAAGTGAGTCTTTAATGGAGTTATTGTGTTCTACTTTGAAAGAGAGTATAACAAAGCAAGCAGGTACCAGGCCTATTTCATAAGGCAGTTTGTAGGCTACATGCTAGTTTAGCGTAAGTTGAACTCAATTTTGTACATCCCCCACATCGCTGGGGAAACACAGGCTTGGGGGCAGAGTGCCCTGGGTTCAAGCCCTATCCGAGGCACTGATCTTGGGTCAGGTACTCCTCTGAGCTTCAGTTTCCTTTAACATGAGCTACTCCCTGCTTAAACTTGGTCTTGCTGGCTTGAACCACCAGTGCTGTGTGCATGGCTGTCCCATCCATCAGCTTGTACCACTGGTGATACACATGGATCTAATCGCTTTTATTTGTCTTTTTATTAATAAAATTAATAAGGCACACAATGGGACAGTCATGCATGTACCAAACCAACCAGCAGCAAGACATACAAATTACGGCCCCATTGTGAACATGTTAAAAGATTGTTTTAAGGCTACAGTGAAATAATGCATGGGCAGTCCCCAGTATTTTGACACATTAAACTAGTAGCATAATAACTGATGTTTTTTGAGCATCTACTATGTTCTGAGCACATTCAATGTGTTAACTTTTTTAATCCTAGCAGTTCAGTGAGATGGGTACTTTTATTCCCAATTTGTATGTGAGGAGACAGGCAGTTTGCTCAGAATCACAGTTAGCAAGTGGCAGAGTGAAGATAGAAATCTTGACAGTTTGATCCCATTGCCTACAATCTGAACCACTATGCTGTATATGTCTTGGCTATATATTAATATATAATTTTATAACATCCAGTGATGACTGATGTTCATTTGTGTAAGTGAACACACAACTAGTTACTCAGATTTCAGTTGGTCAGATTCAAAGGTGGTCTTAATGTTTATATAAGTCAACCACTCATCTAATGCTTGGGTCCTCTCAGGACCATCCCTGCCAAGTAGTGGTGAATTCTATAAACAAAGATTCAATTATGTTCAGTATACTATGCCTACTAAATTGCAAAGTTAGATAAGTAGACTAATAAACGTTAAGAATTTAAAGAGAGGCTAGAATAAAATATTTTTCTGGTTAATTTTAGACCATCAGGAAACTCTTCTAAAAATAGTTTCCTAAGCAACCCATTGAATTGGTTTCAGTTTAGGTCAAGAACACTAGTTTTCTTTAAGAAGTTTATCCAAT
>RJWT010004152.1:0-34209 GCA_004365215.1 Cuniculus paca | reverse complement strand
GTAGGTCTAGTTCTTAAAGTCTTGTACCAGGAAGTGGCATTTGCCACCTCTCATATTTCATTGGCCAAACAAAGTCATAAGGGTATTCCTAACCTAAAGATGGATGACAAATGTAATTCCATTATATTCCGGGCAGAAAAGATTTGCAACATTTCTGAACAGACCTAACAATTATCACATAACGTTATTGTTCTTTTCGATAGCTTTATCACCTAAAAATTACTTCTTATTTGGTGTAAAAATAGAGTCACCAACATCTGTGTCCTAGAACTCAGTGAAGTAAACTATTGGTTGCATAAAACTACTAGGGAAGAAAGTAGAGGCTAAATGTGTTGTGAAATTGACCCTATCACTTTCTTCTAGCAACTCTATATAGTCAAGGAATGGTGATAAAAAGCTATGGTTTATTTTGAGTGAATGCGTGAGGCAGCTTCCTTGACTGCAAATAGAGGCTAAGAATAGTACCAAGATCTCCACACGGCACCCAGTCTGTGTTTTCTGAACAGATTTGATAGTGTCAACATGGTTCAAAAATCAGAACAGCTATGCATGCATCATTTGGAATCACTCTTACCAATAGGGATAAAAGTGTCATTCATGGTATGATATATTGTTATTCAATGGGATGCAGATAAACACACAAAATTATACAGTGTATTTTTGCATTGCAAACATAATCCGAATAGTTAAAATATAGTCAATCTATCTTTCAACTAAACTTATTATTTTGAGATATTTGGACGTTTGCCACTGTAAGAAGTAATGTAGAGCTATCCCATGGTCCTTTTTACCCATGTTAACTCCATCTGCAAGCATTTGATGTTACTGCTGTGCTTTATTTTAGCCATTCAGATAGGAACGTAGTATACCTTATAATGGTTTGAATTTTCATTTTATTAATGGATAATGCTGCTGAATATTTATTTGCCATTTGTATATTCTTCTTGGTGAACTACAACTTCAACTTCATATATTTTGTCCATTTTCTAATTGGATTGCTTGGAAGTTCTACCTTAAGTTTTGAGACTTCTGTATATAATCTAAATAATAATCCTTTGTCAGATATATGGTTTCCAAGGGAATATTTGCTTTAGTCTGTTGCTGGATTTCCTGTTGTTCATTTTTTTTTTCTGAATGTATTTGTATGATCCTTAGCCAGTAACCCAAATCTTGATAGCTATTGTTATATAACAGGTCTGGAAATCATATTTGGTTTCTTCCTTCCACTTTATTCATCTTTTTCAATTTTGTTTTATCTATACTACTTCTCTTTGCCTTTTCTTGTGAATTTTGGAATTATCTTGTCTATATCAACCAAAATCTCTGTGAGATTTTTGTGAAGAGTTGTTTTGCATACAGTTTAAGTGGGATTAACATTTAATCCGTAAATGTAGTATGTGTCTCCACTTATTTAGATCATTTTTGGATATCTTTTATCAGTGATCTGTAGTTTTCGGGATATAAGCCATACACATGTCTTCCTAGACAAGTGTTGAATTATTTGTAGTATTTCTCATTACTCTTTTGATGTTTGCAGTGTCCCTAGTGATCTCCCTTGTTTCATTCCTGATGCTGGCAATTTGTGACTTGTTACTTTTCTATTGGTTTTCTTAGAGGTTTTACAGTTTTATTTAGTTTTTTAAAAGAATACAGTATATATTTTATTTTTCTCTATTGCTTTTTTATTCTTTATATCATTGATTTATATCATTATAGTTATTTTCTATATTTTTCTTTCTTTCAGTTTATATTGCTCATTTTTTATATTCTAAAGAGACAATTTAGATTGTTGGTTTAATTTTTTTACTTTCCTAATATATGTACTTAATATAATACATTTTTCTCTCAACACTGTCATAGCTGTGTACCCTACATTTTGATATGTTATATTTTTGTTGTAATTCATTTTAATACAAATTGGGAATTGTCTTTTGAGATTTCCTCTTTGACTCCAGCTTATTTAAAAGTGTATTTACAGGACTAGTTATATGGGTCAGAGGCACGGTGCCTGCCTGGCAAGTGTGAGATCATGAGTTCGATTCCTGGTACCAAAAAAAAGAAAAGAAAAGAAAAGGTGTATTTACATTCCCAATGTTTGGACATTTTTCTGTTATCGTTCTGGTATTGATTTCTTATTTGATTTATTGTAGTCAGAGAACACACTCTGTATGACTTCATTGCCTATATATTTGTTGAAATTTGTTTTATGTTCTAAAATGTGATATATCTTGGTTTATACTCTATGTGTACTTGAAAATAATGTGTATTTTACATGATCTGTGTATACTTATTAAGTCATACCGATATTAAATCCTGTGATATCTTTCTTGATTTTCTGGTTAGTTGTCCTATTGATAAAAGAGTATGAAATCCCCCACATAATTGTCATTTTGTTTATTTTTCCTTTCACTTTGACCAATTCAATTTTATATATTTTGCAGCTCTGTTATTTGGCACACACATATTTAAGACTGACAAGTATTTTTGGTGTGTTGGCTCATTCACTGTTAAGTCCTTTGTTATATCTGACAATTTTATTTGCTCAAAAGTCTACTTTATCTCATCTTAATATAGACACTCACTTTTCTTTTAATTGATATTTTCATGATTTTTTTTTCCTTTCTTATGGTTTTCACCTGTCTACATCATTATATACTATTTGAGTCCTTTGTATAAAAAATACAGTTGGGTCATATTTTTTCATCCATTCTGCCAAACTGTGTCTTTTTTTTCTTTCTACTCTTTTTTTATTCTTTGTGTAGATTAATGTGTTTAGTTTTTGTAGCTTCATACATGTACTGACATACTTTAATCATTTTGACCCCACATTACCACCTTTGCTGGCCCTCCCTTGCTAGTTCCACATTTCAGGGGGTTTAAATGTGTATAACACATTTTGCTCATATCCATTTCCCCATCACCTACCCTAACACCCTTTCCCCTCCTTGTTATATTCAAACCATTTACAGTTACTGTAAATATTCACAGTGTAAATATTTATGTCTTAAACCTATTATTTTATTGTTCTCCTTGATTTTAGTTTCTCTAGAGTTTTTCTACCATCCCATTAGTTACTTTAACATTTTTAGAATTCTTAATTTTGTAAGTGTTTTACGTGCATTACTTTGTGTAGTCTTATAAAAGTGATCACTCTAAATATTATAGCTACATAGTTTATTACTGTCCACTGCTGTTAACATTTTGTAAATTTGACTGAAGTATAAAAGTTTCACATTTCTTTATGTCCTTAATTTATAATAAAATTACCCTAAAGAATTCCTTTGTCAGGGTTGGGGATCTAGCTCAGTGGCCTGAGCACCTGCCTGGTAAGCACAAGGTCGTGAGTTCAATTCCCGGTGCCCCCCCCAAAAAATTCCTTTGTGTATATTTAAAATCACATCAGAGTGCTACAGTTTTCACTTCGACTATCAAATGCAATTTAGAAAGCTTAAAGGAAGATGGACAAAGTCCAATGCAGTTATCCATATTTGTACTTGTCATGTTCATTTCTTGCTTGCCATGTTGTTCAAATTGGGTAAATCCTATTGCTCTTTTTCCCAACTCACAAGTTCATTATCCTTGATGTGCTAGCATTCCTTATTTTCTCTTTCTCTTGAGAACTTCCTTCAACCATCCTTGGAGAGAAGGTTGAATTTACAGGAGACAAAATATGTTATTTTCCTAAAAATAGCTTGTTTTTCCCTTCATCTCTGTATCATGTATCATATATATATATGCAGTTTAAAAGGTAGGTTTACAATGGCAGCTTGCAGAGTCAAGGGTGGAAGAATGCACTGCAGAGTCTGAGGATCCAGTCAAAAGTCTAAGCCTTGGACCTCACTGCAGAGTCTAGAGAAGTCTATCAGGAAGCCTGAGGGTCTGCACTGGAAGCCTTAAGGAAATGGAGAGTAGTGTCCAAGGGCAATAGTGAAGCGCCTCTGAATAAGCATAAGGGCAGACTTCCTTCTTTTCTTTCTATGCCATCCAAGCTACAAGCCACTCACATCCAGGGTGAGTCTTCCCTCTTCAGTAAGTCAATCATCCAGGCAGCCCAGAACTGTGCGAAACCAATCTGCTATGTGTTTCTTATTCAAGTTGACATCACGTCTAATCATCACAATTTCTGAAGGATATTTTTATTGAATATGGATTCTTGCTTCAATACTTAGAAAGCGTTATGTCACTTTCTTCTGGTCTTCATATTTTCTGATGAGAAATGCACTGTCTTAAAAGTTGGCTTTCTCCTATCATTTCTCTCTTGTTTATGAGACTTTATCTTTCAGTTTTCATAAGGTTAACTGATATATCATTGGATATATTTCATTAGATTTATCTGTTTCTTTTGGGCATAGAATTCAGGTGCACTCGGTTTCTTCAACCTTTATATTTATCTTCTTTTGTCAAATTTGGAAAGTTTTCAGGCATTATGTTTTAAACATTTTTTCAGTCCTACATTTTCTCTTCTGCTAGGCCTCCAGGACATGAGTTTTAAGTCTATCATTACAGGCTCATAGTATGTTAGCTTCCTGTCACTGCTGTAACAAATTAGTATGCATTGGGTGTCTTATAACCTGTGCTTATTTTTATGTTTTTCAAGGCCAAAAGTCAGAAATAAAATCTCATGAGCTAAAATCAAGTACTAATGACCACTTCTGTCTAGAGGCTTTAGGGGATGTTCTGCAACCTTGCCTTTTCTAGCTTCCAGAGGTTTCTTGTGTTCTTTGATTCATAATTGCTTCTTTGAATAACACCAATGTCTTATTTTCATCATCACATTTACTTCCTTTTCTGTAGTCAAATCTCCCTCTGTCTCCTTTGTAAGGACATTGTGATCACATTGACTGGCCATTTGGATAATTCAAGACAATCTGCCTTTCTCTAGAACTGTGATTTAATCACATCACAAAATTCATTTTTCAATACTAGATAGCTTCATGGCTTCCTGGGATTAGGGCAAATCTCCTGAATGTCTTTTGGGAACCATTATTCCATCTACCACATAGAGATCTCTGAGGCTCCATTCTTTCTTTTTTTCTTCTCCAGCATGTTTTCTTTCTGTTGTTCACAGTGGATAAATCCTATTCCCAATTCATGAATTCTTTCTTGTCATTTCCATTCTGTGATTGAGTCCTTTCACGCTGAATTTTGTTACTGATGCTGGCTCTCTTTTTCAGTTCTAAAATACTCTCTTAGCTTTTCTTTCAATGTTTCTTAGCTGATATTTTCTACTTTTTCATACTCATTCATTGAAATGTTTTATTATAGTTGCTTTGAAAATTTATTAGACAATTCTAACACCTGTCACCTCATTGTTGACTACTTCTGATTATTTCTGCATTCAGTTTTATTCCTGGTTCTTAGTATAATGAATGATTTTTAATTAATACCTGGCCATTTTCTTATATATTAGGAGACTCTGGATCTCATGTAAACTTTCTCATTTAGCTGGCTCCCACTAATATCATCAGTGGGAAAGTAGGGGTAGTGCTACCTTATCATGGTCAATGGGGTTGATGACCATGCTCCTCAGTTGGTCCTTCTTGATTCCTTATGAGCCTTATATCATACAGGGCCAGCTGAGAATTCAGGCTTCTTACTGAGTCTTCACTGATGCTTCCCTGTCTTAGAAGGGTAGGAGTACCTCCTTTATGTTCCTTACATGGTTTCCACTGACATCCTGGGGCTGCGGAAGATTGCTGGTGACTGCTGACTACTGACTGCTAGTCTTTGGTGGCAGTTCTGACTCTGCAGGAGGCATCTTGTAATACCTTGCCAGCTGAGATGAGGAAGGGAGCTTTGGTATAGCCAGCTGTGGTGGAAGTCCAAGATCTCCATACAATCTCTATTTATAGCATAGTGGAAATGGGGAGGAATTTTTACTTTCACCTGATGGGAATGAAAGACCCAGTTTTCAAGCTGGTCTTCTGTGACAGTACAGTGGGATGGATGGGGTGGAGTTGGGGCACATTACTATAACCTGGTGAGGGTACAAGTTTAACCTTTCTACACACCCTGTGTTGACCTGAGTGTAGTAGAGCAACTGTTTTGTTTTGTTTTGTTTTGTTTTGTTTTGTTTTATATGACTAGATTAGGATAAGCACTAATTGCTTAAATTTTTTGCTTTGTTTTTGTCTGAGATACTTTTTCATTGCTGGGACAAAATACCCAACACTCACAAGTGAAAGGAGAAAAGGATTATTTTAGTTCACAGTTTGTAGAGGTTTCAGTCCATAGCTGGCTGGTTCCAAGGCAGGGTGTCATGGCAGAGGAAAAACAATTCATAGCATGGCAGGCAAGAAGCAGCATGATTTCTTTCTTCTTTCCCTTTTTATTCCATCCAGGCAAGCCTACTGGTTGGTGCCACCCACACCCAGGATGTGTCTTACGTCTTCAATAGCTCCATCGTCTACACCCAGAACAGTGCTAACCCAATCAGCAGACTATTCCAGTGTCACATACCTACGATTTAGTATCACATGCCCATGACCCAGTCCCTCCCAAAAGCCCCACCTATGAATGCATGAGCTTTTAGGGATACATCTAGATATAAGGGGTGACATTTTTGTTTTATTTTGCTTTTTGATGCTGGTCCTTTTCTGGTTCTTAGGCTAGAAAGCGTATGCTTTTGTTGCTCCTTTTAAAAACCTGTGCCTATTGGCATTTCGGTTTCTTGTGTTTTTAGTTATAAGCCTGGGACTAAAACTCCAATTTTCAGAGATTTTATATGTCTATTTTACATATAAAGTCCAAGGTTTTGAGTTGTACTTAGTTGAAAGAACAGGAAAAAGTTACTTTATTCCAGAAGTGCAATTCGTACGTTTTCTCAAGTGTAAACTGAAAAACTATCACTCCACGTTGATCCTGTTAGGATTAATCTAAAAGGGTTACTGCTGATCTGTTTTCAAATAATCAACACTTTAAAGGTCACTGAGATGAGTGAGTCTTTGAGTGGTGATACGGATAGGCTCACAGAGCAGGTCATCGGTCTAAGCTCCATGGACCATTTGGAGGTACAATCAGTCCTGAAATCAGTGCCCTCTCCCCTCCTGGAAAGATAGAGCTCCAGGCAGTAGCAAATTGGAGATTTCCTCTACTCATAGAAAATCTTTGCTGGTAGAATTCTGGAACCATAGTGTCCTAGCTTTTACAGTGTTCTAAGTATTCGTTATTGCCAGGCATATTATCCACGTGAAACGCAGTTCTGAAGAGCAAAAGTGTGGGCAAATGTTTCTGAGATAGGAAGAAAACAGTGAACACAAAATTCACTTAAACTCTGAGAAACACTTCCCAGCAAATATTCATGTTCTTTTTTTTATGTTAAAGTATGCATTAAAAACAAATACATCAATTTGCCACGCTGTTTGGTCACTACTTATTGGATGGAATACAAAAGCTAGAGTAAAGACTTTTCTGCTTGAGTTGTGTCCTGAGAAGGGACAGTTGACAGGAGGGACATTACAAAAGCAGTACTGCAAATAAATTCTTGAAAGAGACAAATCAAGTTTGCGACATTGTAGCTAGCCCCAGAGTTCTCACTGTACTAGAACAATGCTTCTCAAATGTTCTCAGTGAAACAGCATTAACAGAACTAGCTCCTTGAGAATGCAGATTCTAAGACAATATCCTGGGGATGGATTCTAGAGCAGGTCATCAGTCTAAGCTGCATGAACCGTTAGGAGGCACCATCAATCCCAAAATCAGTGGTACTGGTTGTCGGCCTCTAGGCAACTCTGATGCTCACTAAAGCTGTAAACCACTGTGCTAGAGTAATTCTTCCAACCAGTGCAGAATATACTAAATGAATGCTTTTAATACCTTTGACTCATCATTTTAGGTTTTTTGGAAATTTTCTCTATTTTTATTTAACAGTTGGGGGGCTTTAAATGACAAATGCTTTTTCAAATAAATATACTAAAGAAATTAAAATGAGTTACCTGAAGCTATCACTTTGGTTAAATGTTTGTCAATATCTTGCACAATTATTTTCTTTAAATCAAATCTACTCTGTGTCTGATTTTGTAATTAACTCCAAATAGGAGCCTGGTTTTGTTCCTCACAGTTGCCAAATCTGTGAGTTTTCTAGCTGTTTTTACATTCTGCATGTAAATAGGGTTCATGTGTGTACTTGAAGGTAAGGATGGCAGCTTCTCTGCATCATTTGAAGAAGATGCTTTTTAGAAGATCTTGTCACACAATATTGTTAGAGACAGATGCATATGCAGATGTCCAAACTCATCATTGTCATTACCACATCAGCTTCACCGGGGGGATTCGTTGTCTATTGCACACGGGTACTTTTCTCTGGGGTCAGTGAGATTAAAGAAAATCTTAGCTACAAGGCTGTCCTGTGCTAACCTGTGTTTCTGAATAAAGCTTTTATATTTGGGGTACAGTTCCAAACCCCAGAGGTGACTTGTTCTTAAGTAAAATAGGTAAGACAAAATTGGCAAGAAGTAAAAAGTCAAAAGCTTTAAAAATGTTATTGTAATAAAATATGGATGTATGAAGATTTGAGAAGTACTTGGTAGCTCTTATCCCCAAATGTGGTTTCAGTTTTATTTCCAGGATGATATTTTACATAATTTTATGCTGTCGACTAGCAAATCAGTAAACCTAGAGGCCATAACAGACATATTCACTTAGTAGCTACCACTTGTGATATGGAATATTTTAGTTTTTTGAATAGACAATCATATTTTACTATGCATAATTTAAGCAGAGATTTTTATTTTCTGTAAATCCTAAACTTTGGTTCCACATACCCTCTACTCCATTCACCTCTTTAAAAGGTGACTTATTTTTAAGTAAAGTAGGGAAATAGTTTGTGAACAGCTTATTTCCTTTTCATTTATGATGATGTACATTCTTGGTTCATGAAAGTATTATTCTCTTATCCTTTCACTATTCCCCATCACCAGTCGTCTTATGTTTGTTCTGTTACTTCTGGGTGGTGTGTGTGTGCATGTGGGGGCGTGTGTGTGAATCTGTGTGTACACTCAACTGATCATAATTCACATTTAGTCATTTTGCTTGTGTGTTTAAATGTTTGGTTGGGCTTCTGCAGTGTTTTGGGGGTGAGACTTTTTTAAACAATCATTATACAATATTTGTTCAATAACACCATTTGGGTAGGTTGGAGGACCCATCCCTTTAAGGACAGATTTTTAAATGGTACAGCAGCTGTTTTCTCACACAGAGTCATTCTTTTTCGCATAAAGGCTCCATCCCTCGCAATACTAATCAGATGTCTTCCTTCTTAAAGCAATTACTTGGTTGGCATTTTTTTAAATGTGGCAGTTAAGACACCGCACAATGCTTAGGTAAGGCTTCAGTATGGAGAAAAACAGATTTTACACCATAGATGAGCAGGAAGACGGGGAGATTCAAAAAAGTAGAAGGTGCTCACTACATCTTCTGTGGGTAGTGATTCAGATTTTCCCCCAGTGTCAGCTTCTATTTATAAACACAAAATGTGTCAGGTGATCCATTTTCCCATGAGCAGATGAATCCTGTCTCTTTCTTTTAAGCCCTGTAAAAGTAATGTTTAGATTAGGACGTATGCAAAAAAATACTTTCAGTTACTGCTGCTGAACACCTTTTAGGAAATGATACATGAGTCAGATTGAGTTTGAAAATTTGATCCATATATGAATCAGATTTTCAAAATAGATAAACATATCAAAGCATCTGGCTATTCTTTTTTTGTTTTCTGTGTAATGTGTACTTAAATCATCTTTTTACCCTTGCTTTTTGTTCGTTCATTTGTGTTTTGTTTCAGTTAATGTTGTTCATGTTTTATGCCTTATTTTCTGGGAGCATATGACATAACCGCTAGAAAACACAAGTTTTCTAAATACATCAAATGTTTACATTTATCATAGACATGAGATACTGCTTTGTATTTGTATTTTTAGTTTTAGTCCTTGTCTAAAAAGGAAGAGAGGCAACTAAAATGAACCAAGGAAGTGGTATTTTAGTGCCAGTTTTCTTTAGTTCAGTTAAAAAGACAAAATAATCCAACTTCACCCAGCCACAATAGTGTAAAAGAAAAAATAGTCTTGTCATTTACCATGATGTGTGTAATGCTTTTTGTTTTTACAGCTGAGGTTGGTGATCAAGGTGAAAGAAGATGAGATATATCAATGCCTCATTTTTCCTTTGTTTTCATTGTTTCTCCTCATATGTGAACAAATGAAATTCATCCCATTTGTCCTTGTCTGTTCCTATCAATTTATCCTTTCCATCTCTGTACCAGCCCATTTTCTGTTACCAAATACCTAAGCCCAGGTAACTTTATAAAGAAAAGAGATTTGTTTAGCACACAATTATGAAATCTTAGGATGTGGTGCCAGCATTAGCTGAGCTCTAGTAAGGATCTCAGAGCGGATGGCATTACAATGGTGTGAATGTGTGGGAAATACACAAGAAAGAAAGGTAGAGTGGGACAGGGAGGGGCCAATGAAGACCTCCTAGTATCCCTACCTCATAAAGTTTCCCCTAACTATTAATGTTACCACACCAAAAACTAAGCCTCCAACATATGAACCTCTTGGGGACATATTTAAATCATAGTGATCTTGTTTCTCTTTGTTTTGCGAATGAAAACAGGCTTTGTGCATATTGAATAAGCACATGCCCTCCCACTAGGCTGCACCCTCTATCTCTGCTCATCTCCTTTGGTTTTTCATTGTCTTTTCTGTTGTTCTCTTAGCTCTCCTCCATCAGGACCTCCAGCCAGCATCTAGCTGAGTGGGATGGTCACGAAAGGAGACTCATTACTGGCCTTGTAAAAGTAAAAACATTTTAATCCTTTCCTTTCTGTTTCTCCAAACTCTTGTCAAGTCCATAGCAGATTGCATCTTTCAATTTTCCCTCTTCCATGTTCTATCAGACATTCTTTATATTCTGTGAGGAAACTAGTCTTGGCATCGATCATACTTGCCAAACTTGGGTATGTACTTTTCTGTCTCCATGTACCTATGACCCTGGCATTTTCTTGTAATGTTTGTCAAGATATTTCAAAAGCTGCTGGTATCATCTGGGATATTTGCTAAATGTGTAGGTATTTAAACTATACACCAGCCTCACTCGCTAACTCAGAACTTTCTCTTCCCAACTTTAGAATTTTAAGGCCAGCACTAATGATGGAGATTCACCCACATCTGCAGTTCATAATCCAGGGTATCTTTTTAAAAATCAGAATCTGTAAATCTCAGCCTCAAATTTCTCATTTGAACAGCCCGATGTGTTTCAAATCAATAACCAGAAATAAACTGTACAAGTAGAAAGGTGGGTACAGAGGCCAGTGTTGACAGAGAAAGATTTAGTTCATCAAACTCATGAAAATCCAGTGATTGATCTTCATTTTTAAATTCAGAAACCAGTTGCCTCTCTCAAGGGCAAAGTCACATTCACCAAACTTATGAGGACTGAGCTATAAGAATGCCAATTTGTTCAGAGAGATGGAGTGGTCATTGTCCCTAGATCCAGCCTGCTGCCTAGGACATTATCAGCCTATAGGCTGATGTTCATGGGAAGAAATGCTATCACCAGGTTACTCTTCCAATCTGGAGTCAGACTGCAGAAAGTTAGTAAAATAAAAACAATGGGTATATATTGAAGACTTACTGTGTTGCAGGGACTGTCCTAAATGTTTCAAGTATTTCATTTAGTCCCTCCCAATAACCCTTTGTGGTAATGTGATTAGCTCTAATTTCTAATAGAAAAGAAGCTACACAATTTTTTCAGTCTGATGGAGCTACAGAGAGGTAGAGCTGAAATCCTTGACACTGTAACTAAGTTATTAGTCAAAGAAGGAAGAAACTACTAAATACACTGACAACTGCCCAGGTCTTGCCATTAAGTGTGCAGTCTGCACAGGGAGAAGTAGGCTCTAGTTGATGAAGAAAAGAACGTGCACGCCACCATTTGTGTGACTAGGATGCTTTTGAGTCATGCATAACAATGATGAATAGCCCTGGGAGGACAAAGAACAATGCTATGATCAGAACCTTGTGGTTTATTAACTGACCCGTCCATAGTTGTGAGTAAGTGAGAGATCTATACAATCAGGTTCTGCTCTCAAATTGGCTTTTCTAAAATTATGCTTCATAGCTCCATGGAAATAACTAGTTGCAACTATTAACAAGTAATAATGAAGGCATCTCTAATAATAATAGGAAAGTATATCTACATCACTCTCCTAAATGTCCCCCAGTCTTAAAATCACCTTGTATCACAAAAATTGAATGAAACCAGCTTGAAACTCTGCTAGCTCTAACTCAGGCATATTTCCTGTTGGGGGATAGATATGAAGCTTTCACAGTTTCCCTGTGTTTGTGCTCAAAGTTTCTGCATCTGTCGAGTGCCTAATCACCACTCTGCATCTTGTTTCTGAAGCACAATGCCAGCTTAGATCATCTTGCTGAATAATGACCTTGATTCATTTACTCCCAGAAGCACCAACTCCCAGCTGTGTGTTTGGTAGACTTTCCGATAGGTGTGGGCAATAGAGGTGAATTATAGTATAGAAATATTAGAGGCCTCCAGTACTAAAACTTCTTTACTATTTATTTTTCCTGAAAAATCACAGTTCATCTTTTTAAGTCGTACTTCACTGACTTAATGAGAGGAATGAGGTTATTTCTAAATGTACAGATTCATTTTAAAATGGCAGGTAAACACTGGTAAATCATATTTCTGGCTTTCTGCTTTCCTCTGTTGGTCTGCTAGGAAATGTCTGATTTTTAGCTACTATTGAAATGTCTTTACTCTCTGACAGGGAAGCAAATGGCCTTCTTGTCTATGCAACAAGTGTCTGCGAGCAGCAGGGCCTAATAATCCTCTGCATGTACAAATGTTCTGTCCCTCACTGGTGAAATACCAGATCAATGATGCAGCTGCAATATGTAGTCCTGGGGATACTTTCTGGGATTCTTTTTGGTCACAGAGAGTTATCTTAACTCCACAGTGATGGTGGCCTTATTATACACTCAAAAGTACTCGTGAAAGCACATAATCTGCTGAGAGTGGAAAACTTTAGAACCGTAGGTATAGAAAACACGGTATATCCCTGAATGGATACCTTTGAAAAACAAAACTAATTTAAAATAATCTTTTCTATCATGAGAAATGATTCGTAACTATGCCTAAGCAAGCATTGTTTGCATGTCACAAGTTATGGTTTATCAGATTTTACATATTTGAAGGAAAAATAAAAATTTTCTACTGTGATGAAAAGTAACAATGGCATTCTGCAATACAAGTTAGCAAACCAGCATAAAATAATAATACTGGT
The DNA here is from genome assembly GCA_004365215.1 of Cuniculus paca. Lineage (NCBI taxonomy): Eukaryota > Metazoa > Chordata > Mammalia > Rodentia > Cuniculidae > Cuniculus > Cuniculus paca. Next base: position 20,912 of record RJWT010004152.1, on the reverse strand, counting down.
TTCACATAAAATCTGACCACTGCCATAATCAAGATGACTATAGTAAATGAAGCTTACAGCTTGACTCTCGTGGTGCATGGAAAACTTTAGTGGCTGCTTAAGATTAGTGGTAATAAAATGGTAGCACTATTTTACATTGCCATGCATTTTCATAGACATGTCTTTTATAGCTGTTTATTTTCCAGAAATAAACTCTTACCTCTAAAAACTGCCAAGATGCACATTAATGATGCCTGGATCTGTTACACTAATCTCTATGTCCATGAAAAGAAAACACTAGTTGAGATTGATGCAAATCTACAAGACAAATGCAGGGCTTAAAAATAAATGTATGCTAATGGTAAACTTGTCATAGAATTCTTGCAACACCAAAGTATTATGCACATAATATGTACTTGTCTTTATCTAGCGATAGACCAAAAGAAAGAAATATGGCAGATCTCAGATACAAAAGGAGTGTTTATTGCTAGCATCATTTTCCTTAGCAATACTTGAAATGTTACTTTAGCTTGGCCAGATGCTGAGCTGACAATTGAATGATTTGCTGTAAGTTCTCATTAGAAAAACCATCAGTCTAGTGCAAGGTGACATCAGCTGCTAAGGTGACCTAGTGTGAGACTGGAAAGATGAAAGTATTCATTCATTAGTGTTGACAGGAAGGTTAGAGTACACTTTGCAAATGAAGACCAGGATATGTACCACTGTTTTGTCCTCAGGGAACTTATATTCAGTCTACTGGGAAGATGTAATTAAAAAGAGACACCATGAAACATCACGATATAAAGACAGACAAAAGTGTGTTGTAAGAGATAAGAGAAAATGGGAAAATACATAGATATTCCAAAAGCAGGAAGGCTACCAGTAGATGTGTAACATCTTTGCAACGTTTTTGTTTCAACAATTGCATAAACAGGTGTGTGTTCAAATTAACTACTGCCAAGAATCCACCTTAGACCTCTGTCATGAAAAGCTGAAAAGAACTTGAATCTTATAGGGATGCTTTCAAATTCTAAGATATTGTCCATCACAGTGTTTGGGTTACGGCTTCTGAAAATAGAGGCTTCCTTGTTATAGAAAACTGGAAGAAAGGACTAGAAAAATAAAAATCTAGCCCATTTTGTGAATAGTTAACCTAGTTGTCAGGATCCAATCCACAGAAGATATTTAAGAACTCTGAAGTTTGCTCTTAATTCTCAGTATTTGATAAGAATGAATGTTCGATTTTAATTTTTAAAGATGTATTCTGTAATTATGTTTGTGCTAAATCCTCATCAGCACAGAGAGATGGAGTTTAGGACCCAGTGAACAGTTGTTCAGGGTTTTAGCCTGCATGAGAAGCCCCTGGAGAGATTTTGGAAGCACAGATTGCTAGGCCCCGTTCCAAGTTCCTGAATTAGTAGATCTAGGGTGGGAAACAGGTGTTTGTATTTCTAACAAGTTGGCAGATGACACCAACACTGCGGATCCAGGGACCACACCTTGAGAACTGTTGATACGACATCTCAAACCCATAGTGACTAACAGTGACTTTACTAAAAAGTCAGTCATTTAAGCATAGTATTAAAGCATTTTAGAGAAGAAACAGGGTCCTGAAGTGTATCCAAAAGAGTGTATCTTAGTCTGCTAAGACTGCTATAACAAAACACTGTAAGCTTTTTGGCTAATAAAAACCAGAACTTTATTTCTCACAGTTCTGGAGGTCGGGGGTCCAGTATCAAGGCAGAGTTGGTGTCTGGAGGAGGTTGCTTTATGGCTCAGAGATACTAAGTATCTTTCTCTTGAATCCTTAGGTGTTGGGAAGGGTCTGAGTGTCTCTCGGGTTTCGTTTATAAGACCACTAATTCCATTCTGGAAGACATTCCCTCATGATCTGAACATCTCCCAAAGGCTGAACTCCTAACACCATCACCTTGGCGGGAAGGATTTTAACATATGAGGAAGAGTTCAGGATACACAACTACTCAAACCCCTAGCAGATGTGGGCTTTCGTAACCCATGAAATTCATCCTGGGCTGGGCCTTGAAATTTAGCACTGTGATGGATGGGTGTGTGTCAGGGCATATGGACTGATGCTCATGGGTTGATTAAGCTTTGGTGTGTTTGATTCTGCTATCAGGAAAGACTCTCTTTCTCTTCTTTGATGCCTTTTTAAAATTCTTCCTCAAAATATCCCAAAATGGCTAGCTCACCTCACTCCACCTGATTAACTCTACCTCAAACTCTTAACTAATCCATTCCAAATGAGATTTTTTTCCACCTAACATTGCTAGTAGGCTTGCTGTTTGTTTGCCTTTCTAGGTGTCAAACTATGAAGGATAGACGCCATTAATCTTTGTTTGGACATTGGTTAGCTGATCTTTATGGTTTCTAGTGTTGCTCCAGAAACCTTAAACTCTTATGCTCCTCCAGATTTAACTTCCTGAGCAGACTTTCCCTTAAAAAATACTATTATAATCATTATGCAGAAGTGCTTGGTTCCTTGTAGAATTATTCTAAAAATATTTGCACACACACGCATACATACAACAAAACCATTCTTGAAAGGACCTTATTAGTTCATAATCATAGTTTTATTTACGAAATAATTCTTGTTTTCAATTATATTGTGCACTGTCCTGCTTACTATAATAGACAAAGTTTATGCTCTTGTTTCCTATTACCTATATTTTGATAGTGCTGTGTTATGCTTCTAGTTTTCCTCAGAAACCATCCTAAAGTACTATACATTGTTTGTTGCATCCTGTTTCCAGAAGTTATTTTCTTATCATCAAGAAATCAAGCTGTCCTAAAGCCACCTGTTACTATACCAAAGGGAAAAAATTAGCCTTTTCTTCTAAACAAAACCTTGTAGTGTATATATTTTTACTTTCATTATATAAAAATTAAATCTTATTCTCTAAATTTGGTTGAGGAGAGTGATATGTGTGTGGAACATTAAGTATTAAAGGAAGTTCAGATATCATCTAGCCCCACTTTTCTATCAAAGAGAAAAGTTAAGTGGATTGTCCACAACCACACATAAATAATGCTCATATTCCTAATGACTACGGGACCAGACATTTTAGCCTTTCTGCCAATCTCGTTCAATGACTATATCTGAAGTTTTAACTGTAATGGATCTTAGCAATCCCCATGACTGTCGGAGGCAATTAATCAAAGAAGCTGCTATTGTTGAAACCAATCATACTGAAGTTAAGTTTCTGTGATACTCCTTAATGCCTTCAACTTATAGAGCTTTTTTAAAATGTTGAGACAATGATTGATTCACATCCAGTTACAAGAAAAACTAGACAGATGTCCCATGGTCCGTTTTTAACCCCATTTACCTAATGGCATCACCTGTGAAACTGTAGTTAAAATATCATAACCAGAGAATTGACACCAGTATGAACCACAAACATTCAGATTTCACAAGTTTTACATTGATTTGTGTATGTTTATTTTTCCTGTGCAATTTTATCACACATTCATTTGTATAAACACCACTTAAGACGTTCAAGGTGGAGAACACTCTCATCATCACAGGGGTCCTAGTGTTGCCCTTTATCACCCATCCCATTCCTCTTCCCTCTCCTCATCACTCTATCCCCAGGCTTCAACAGCCAATAACCTGTTTATCACTATAATTTTGTCAGTTTCAAATATCATATAGGCGAAATTTCCCCACAATATACAACCTTCTGAAATTAAAAAATCAGCATAACAGCCTCAAGATCTATACAAGATATCTCGTGAATCCATAGTTAATTTTTTATTGCTGAATAATATTCCATGATATAGATGAACCAAATTTTGTTAACCTGTTCACCTATTAATAGACATCTTGGGTTTTTCCCAGTTTGGTGTCATTATAAACAAAGATGTTATGAATGTTCCTGTGTTGGCTTGTGTGTCAATATAAGTTTTAGATTTTTGATGATACATGCCCAAGAGCACAACTGATGAATGTTTAGTTTTGAAAGAAACTATAAGCTGTGTTATAGAATGAATGTGCCATTTTACATTCCCATCAACAAAGGTACACGAGATGAAGTTTCTCTGTATCCTCACTAGCATTTGGTATTCCAGATTCTAAAACTGGTGCCCTAAATGTTCTCTGAGGTATAGTAACATACCAGTCACTTTACGGTGCTTTACCATTCTGGAAAGCAAGCCTATTTTTGATAAGTGTATTCTGCTATAATTAAGAAGTAGACTTTGTGTGCCTGCTTTAGCCTGCTTTATATAAAAGACAGCTATGATATGTTTTTCTTTTCTACTGTAACAGTTACAGTTAGCAAATATTTCATGTCTTGGCTTAGAAGATTGTTACCCAGGAAACACTTTCAAGTTATGTATTCAGAGCCTCAATCCTTGAAGATTCCGAGTCAGTCATCCCAAAGTGAATCTTTTCCATCTTAATTTGTAAGGCTTTCCTGGTGAGCCTAAAACATTTGATAGCCATTGTCCTTTGGTACAGCACAGGGCCCCTGGAGGTGTCTTTGCCATCCTCTGCTATTTCCTTTCTAAATAATTGTGGATTTATGCACAAAGCATTGCCCAGATTTCCCCTCTTGTTCAGAAAGAGAACACATTTCGGTAGATGTCTTAAACAGTTCCTGCCCTATCTGAGTCAATCCATTCCATTCATCAAAACTCCTCCTACAGTAATATCTCAGAGGCAAAAAATAACATCAGTGTGATATTAACAATAACCACAACAGAAAAGTCACCAGTTACTAAGCATTCGCTATGTGACAGATGCGCTTTTAGTGTTTGACTGTATTTTCAGATGATCAAAGTCTGAACTGTAGGTTTTTACTTACAGCTGCCTACTCAGTGTTGCAAACACAAGTCTTGATTAGTCCCTTCCCTGATATGCACTCCTCTTCCTGGCTTTCCTCATCTCAGTGTGTCCTCAGCAGCCAGCCAGTTGCTCACTCACACCAGGAGTTTTTATTGTCTTCTATTCCCCATGACACCCCATAACCAAATAGCAATATATTCCACCAACTGTGTCCTCAAAATATATCCCAACATTACCGCTTCTGACCTACTCCAAGGTCCATTCAACCTAAATCAGTATTATCATATGTTTGAATTATTTTGATAGCTGGGTGACTAGATTGTCTCCTTTCCATTTGCTTCCCATGGCTGTTCTTTTGAAATGAAGCAAGGATAGTCATATAAAAGTTCATATCAGAGATAATGCTATTTATCAACCTGAAACCATCAGTCACTTCCTATTACATTTAGGTAAAAAATCAGAGCATTCACAGGTATTACCTACAAGTATGACATGACCTAGCTTAGTATTCTCTCTCCAAACTCATCTCATATTATTCTATTCTTTGCCTTCCTTCCTTTTGCTTCACTATTTTTCTCTAAAAAGGCCAAGTTTTTGTTCACCTCAGGACCTTTGCACTTTCTGTTTCTCTTGCCTGGATCACTCTTCCCGTGGAACTTCCCAAGGCTTATTCTTTTACATCATACACATCTCTGGTCACATATCATTCTCAGTGAGGCCCTCCCTAACCATTCTATCTAAAACACCACTCCTGTCACTCTCTATCCCATTTTTCTGCTTCATAGTCTTTATTACTACCTGGCATTGTGGCATGTATTTATTTGGCTGTTTGTCATCTTTCTCCATTATAATATAAGCTCCACAGAGCAGGGGTTTTATCTTGTCTGCTTTTATATCCTTACCACATGGCCCACAGTGCTCATTAAGTATATGTTAAATTTAAATGAGGGAGTAGATCTGGGTTTTCTAGTAGTAATGTTTTCCATTCTTGCCCCCTCACACATAGCTGGCATTTTGGTACATTTAGGAGGCATATCTTAATCTCTGTAACTCATCTTATCATGATCTTGTTCCTCACTTGTTTTTACAATTTAATATTTAAAAAGAACATTTCTAGAACAATTAGTCTTTGGAATACTTCACCATAATCTCTCTATTCTGAAGTCCCTAGACTTTCCATCCTGTCTTTTAATTTGATGCTTTCAGACTTAAGTTGGAAGAAGTCTTAAAAGAGGGCATTCTACTTCCAATCGCTGGTGCCCCCATAGACAAGGAAATACTTCATGTGCACTTTCTGTCTCTCCAGACATGTATAGAACCAAATGAGAGAGGGAAGCATACTTTTATGCAGGACAATAACATGCTTACCCTGGAGCCTTCAGGCTAATATTACTTCTTTGCACACTGATAATAGATCATTTTCCTCTCCCTTTCATTCACATCCTCCTCATCCACTCTGAGCCATTTCCTACAGGAAGTCTTGCTTGTGTTCTATGTTCACTGATGCCTGAAATACTAGTACAGCCTGCCCTCTTTTTACTCACACTAGGAGCATTTGTTTTATGACACATGAGAGCCAACAAGTGTGGTCAAGTGCAAACAGATCCATATGCAGGTTGGTCGAAGGGCTCCTTGCGGAAAGCTAGCTCTCACCACAGTGTACCCACTCACAGACCCTTGGAAGGCTGGCAGCTCTGCACAAGGGAAATGGGCCAGCTTGCCAGTGGGCATCTTGCCATCAGAGCAGATGGGCCCAGCAGGGGCAGGCAGCAGAGCACGCATGTCCATTCCGGACACATGCCTATTTATCATTTGTGTCTTTCATTTACAGGAGACAAATTCTTGAACAGAAAGATGGAGTGTACAAACTAAAAGTCAGGAAGGATGAACTTTCAGCCCTTAATTAAAACACTGAAGGAAAATATTCAAGAGAAGAATGCATCTGATTTTAGCAAAGCTTATGAAGTCACTTGTTGCAGGCTCTCTTTGATCCTGAATCAGTCCTCTCTAAAGGGGATATTGTATTGTGCTCAGGCACTTTTTCACTTGCACACTCAAAAGGTGAGTTAATCTAAAAAAAAAAAAGACTATACATATAGGAGAATTCCTGCAGACAATAATTATTTTGATCAACACACTCATTATATGAAAATACTATTAGAATGTTTTCCAAGCTAATTTTCTCTTTCTCATTTGCTTGTTTTAATGCAGTAAATGCAAACTTTCATTTATTTTCCTCCTAACTTCAGAAATTGACCCTATGGAGCTAGGACTCAGTTTGCAGCATAAGCAAAAATATGTACGCATTAAATGTCTCCCTTAATAGTATATGGTAGTGGCCTTCTGTTCAAATGGAAAGCCTGAAAAAAAGAAAAATTACAATTTAAAGTATGCAGATCATTTTAGATAATACATAAGCATTGTATCCATCTAAATTTGAAAAGAAAACCTCTTACATCAAATTCATAGCTGTTTTATAATAATTCTTCGCCTTGAGGTAGCCCCTCACACTCCTAAACAGTTTTCACATGTGTTACCTCCTTGGGGCTTCAAAATAACCTTGTGAATGGGTAAGGCAGGCCTGTGAGTCTCACTTTGCAGTTGAGGAAAGACTGTGCCAGTAAAATGATTCAGCTCAGACTTCAAGATCATTTGCCATTTAGCATGCTAATTTTAGTTCACAGGCTATTATGTAATGAGAAACTGTCTGATGATAGTTTCTAAATAATCATGGTCTTTTTCAACCTTGCTTTCTATTTTTTTTAATTTTATTAATTAAATGTGACAGTAGAGATTTATAAAGTTTCAAATATTTTGGACACTAACTACCAGGTAGTCAACCCTTAAGAGGCTGCTGGTTGACTTCTGTTTATATTATTGACATCTTCTAGGGCTTTGAGTAAATCACTGTGTAAATCATGTTGTGTAAATCACTGTGTTGCCCAGCAGTTGCTAACTTTTTGAATAATCATGAGGATGGTTGTTTACTGTCATTTTTATACGCTCCTCTAAGAGATAGTAAAGCACTATCACTGCGCTACAGAACTATAAGTGGAACCATATGGTGTTTTACTTGTTTTTGTTTTACAAACTCAAAGGGCAAAATAGCATCACTAAGTAGAACCCAGGTAAGTTATTTTTCTCTGGAGACACTTCATATAAAAATACTCTTGAAAAAATTTATAAATTTTCTTTTTCTACTACTTTGCCTATCTGTATTTTTTCCCAACAGGAAATACTATGTTCTTTTTTGGATACACTGTAAACAACATGCTTAATTACTGTTTACATTGACCATTACAAAGTGTAGCTTATCCTCTTGGATATGAGGCCAATAATGCAATTTTCCAGTCTTGGAAGCCAATCAAAAATCTTTTGAAAGTCGGCTTACTTAAAGAAACCCAGAAAACTACTCTCTTTACAAAGCTAGTTAAGATATTATTAACTTCTATTATAAATAGCCCATCTGGAGAGGTAACAGTAAGTTACATTACAAAGTATTTTCTGAGGGACTGATATCCATTACTGGATTTGAACAAAGCAACATTATTTTGTCCAGTGGCTGGTGCTCTGCTATGGAAAATAGTTGGCCTGTATTGTCGCCAGTGGCTTGCAAAATCTTTAAACCTTTATAGAGACGTGAAATGAAATTTTAAAAGGTTTATACATTTCTCACAATTTACAAGAAAAATATTCCAGGAAGATGTAACAGCCTCGTCATTCGTGTCTGAGAAAGGACTAACTTTAACCACTGTTCAGAGTGCCTGACGCTCAGGGGTGAGTGAGTTTGGGGCCTAGGGATGTTGACCACGGAAGATAAACTCGGAAAATTCATCACTTCTGCCTTGAGATTTTGAACAAGGAAACGACTATCAATAAATATCTAAAGTGATACATTTTTGAAAGAAATCAGATTTGATGTCAGCTTGATAGTACATGTACAAGTAGCCGTTCTTTTGGGTATGGAGATGGAGTTTGTTGCTGGACCCTGGTGAGTCCACATAACTCCTCAGAGAAAGAGAGAAACTGAAGTATTCCATTCCCTGGGACGTCAGGGGTCCACTGGCTCAGGCAGATCTGCAGTGTTTGCTTATGGATCCCAAAAACATGGGAAAACATGATGAACAACTAGGGCAGAGGTGTGATTTCTGTGTCACCTTTCCTTTTTCTGTTACAGTGTCTCTTTTGCCCAGTCTTTCACCCCACTTCCTCTCGCTTTCTGTCTTTTCCTTAGCTTTAATTCTGCCTTTTGCACCCTTACTGATTTGTGAGCTCCCTCTGACAGATTCCTAAACTTCATCAGTTCCTGTTTTTTTACTAGTCTTGAATGTGATCTATCCTACCCCTGCTTGAAGTAATGTTTAAACCTTTGGTTCATAAGTCTTAAAAAAAAAAAAGCATTATGAGACCAGTTTCTGCTTTATCTTATAGATCATTTGCTAAAGGAGAGCACACTTGGCAATGCTGTGATTTCACAGGAGGCAGTTCTACTATTCAAATAAAGCCATTCCCTTGATGCTGAGTGTCAGACATAAAAACATGTAATTACTCCACACAGATGCATTGATCCAGAAAGAGCCAATAGGTTTGATAAGAATCCAAAGTGAATGTGATCTGAAATAGTTCCTATGGAATTCTATTTGGGCATACTGAAAACAAAAAGGAAATATACTGACTTGCCTCTTTCAGGAGTTCTAAATTGCTTATGCACTTATTTTCTTATTCAGCTATTTACCTTGCTTACAGATAGGTTATTACTACTTTCTTATCACAGCAGCATTTGTACCTAGACTCTTGAATGATCAGTAAAATTTTGTGATTCTTCATTTTACATAAAAGAAGTAGAAGACTTAAAGAGGAATAATTGTGACTTGATAACTTTTGTATCCTTCAGTGTGCCACCTTTTTGTTCTTTAGGCTAAGATTAACTGATTAAAATTTTGTATCTGTGAAAATAATGGCATAATACAGCTACATAATAATGGGATAACAATGGCAGCTACGTCAAGGATTATGGTGAATATACTAAGTACTTGCTATTATAGAATCAATCAATAGCAAAAACTACCATACCCCTATACTTACATCATTGACTATTAATTCTAATATTGGAATATGTAAATTTATACTTTTTTGGAACTATACTTCACAGATTAGAGTCAGTTCTATGCAAATAATATCTGGCTATCCCCAGGATAAGACTTTGACCTTTTTCTTTTATTCGTTTCTCTTTTGTAAGAGAGAATCTTTTAAGTTTGGGTCTTGTACTCTGAGTAACTACTTTGAAGATAATGATACACAGTGTATTAATTATTCTTATTCTCTTATTTTGTTAGGAAGTTTTGTTTTATTTTCACATAAAATAAAAAAGAATACATGATTCTGTTTTTCTCCATATGTGTTTGTAAATCTTCAACTCACTATGTGACTTAGGCTAGCCTGAAACTCATGATCCTCCTCCCTCAGCCTGCTAAGTGATAGGATTTCAGGCATGTACCACCACACCACACCTAGCTTTTTTCTTTTTCTCCTTCTTGAAATTTGAATATTGATATTTTGTTGATGTTTTCTCATCTAGCAAGAGAAAACAAGTCATTTTTATGGGAGCAGTTCTTTTTCTTGGTCTACTTTTTTTTTTTTTGAACTTGGAATTTATCATTTCACAAGTGTATTTGGTTTTCATCTATAAGAGGCACAAGGAAGAATTTTCAATGCTGGAATAATTTGTTGGTTCCACTAGAAAGGAGCAGTGAAATCTCAAGCAGATCATTATGAAAGGCTCTGCTTACTTTTCACACTATTTTTTTTTTTGAGCTTGCTATTTTTTGTGTATTTGACCATCATTTTTTCTTCACTTTTTTCCTTCTGCACCTATCCTTCCTGTAACTCCTTAAACATTCTTTACCTCATATGCAAGAACACAGACCTATGAAAATGACTGGGAATGTTGCCATTTGGATCTAGTAAGTGAGATCTTTCTGATAAAGGAGTTCAGCAAAAAGACAGATTAGACAGGTATCAAAAGGTCATTCAGTCAAATCCTTTTATCTCAAATTATACCTCCCATGAACCAAAGAGAATTGTCTACTCATCAAGAAATGTATTTTTACTCTTTTAGTCCCATACAAAAAAGGGTATTTTTAGTGACTCACCAGATGCTGCCAAAAGTTAATAAAGAATGGCATTTTGATAATAGACATTCTAGATGTAGACAGAAACCTCAGCAAAACAAGACAGTGTTTCATTTTGTTTTTCTTCAAGGCCCTGTGCTGCCTTCAAAAAACAGCAAAATCATTTAAGTCACCAACTAAATCTGTCTTTTTAATTCCAAAATGTGTTAAGAGATGAGTGAAGACACATTGTTACTAGTTTAAATTCTCCAGGTTTGTTACTTGTATATGTGAGCTATCATTTTTTAAGTTACTTTTATTTTACAGAACAAAAATAAAATTCCAGAAAAGCAGTTCCATAAAGTCAAATGCCTAGTCCAAGGTCAGAGAAAATCATTGGTAAGAAAGAGATTGGAACACCCTATTTTCAGTTATTAAACTATTACTTACACCACTAAGCCATGATAAATCAGTACAAATACTGCAGTTAAACAAAATTCCAAGCCTTGCTTAAACTTAAATCAAGCTCAATAAAGCCACCTATTTGAGGAAATTCTTTGTGAATTATTTATTAAAATGAAGTTACTTGAATCTCTTATCCATGTAAAGTGTTTTCATGCCCTCCCCCTACCTTTTCAGGAGATTGTAACATGAGTGTTTTCTCTTTTTGGAGTGCACATGAATATTAATATACTTACTATTGTGGTTGCTTTATTATTTCATTTTATTTTCTGTTTTAATGAGTTAGAATCTTCATGCTTCTGTCAAAAAATCCATCTGTTTTACTCCATCAAGTAAAAACATGCCCTTAAGACCTGAATTTCCTCTACAGCTATTCTGATGGTACAAGACCTTGAAATTAAAGGACTGACTGAGCCCAGGGAACTTCTGCCAAATCTATTAGAATTGATTGTCATAGTTACTTGAACTGAAGAATATTAGCTTCATAAGGTGAAGCTTACTCATGAGAAACAGACATTTTTAAAATAGTGTTTAGAATTTTTCTACAGTTGCCACTCTGGCTGGTTAGTGCCTTCTCCAAACAGAGGGCCATGTGTTTTATTCATATCTGCTTCTACCACAGGGTGTGCTCACAGAAGAGAACATCACAACCATAATAAACACAGAAGTCATGGAGGTAAAGCCCTGTTCATTTCACCTTCAGTAATAAATATATATTTCTGATTCGAATAAAGCTAAAGAAACAAGGATTTACATTTTGGATAACTGTACTTCAGGTGGAAGTGCTTTTTTTTTTTTTTTTTTTTTTTTTGGCAGCACTGGGTATTGAACTCACAACCTTGCGCTTGCCAGGCAGGTGCTTAGGCCGCTGAGCTAGATCCCTGGCCCTGGAAGTGCTTTCTAAAAGAAAAGTACTACCCAGACCCAAAGCACTAGTAGCCCGTTTCGTCATAAGATCAGTCTAATGGGCTCCAGAGGCCACTAAGCTGCCTAGGAGAAACGTGTATTTCCATTATCAGGCTTTATTGTACCCCTAAACCAAATCTCCAACTGACTATCGAAGTGCTTCTATTTTTAAACATGAGCCTATATTTCCCTAAACTAGAAAATAGAAGAGACTATGATTCAAACTGAAATTGTAGGTTGAGCGATTGCCACATCTCCGTGGTTTATACCTGTGTTACAATTAATGTTGTCACACCTAACACGTAATCCCAACCCTACTTGCTGACCTGCCTCTGCTCTATAAAATTTATAAATCATCTGTTCTAGGCTCCTGTGTAGTACGAGTGGAGATGTGACACTAGTTTAGCCACTAAATTATAGATGGTCGTCCACCAGCCCTACCTTTGCTCCCATTTCTTTCATCCTGTGATGATCAACCCAAGCAGAGTTAGTGGATTTGCAGTAGCCATCATGACACCGTAGGGAAGGACCTAAGGGATCTAAGGGACATTGACTCCAGCATATCAAAGCAACTAGAACCACACCAGGACCGACCTATTTCTAGAATTTGTGTCTTTAGATTTTTTTAAAACTCTAAATGCTTATGTAGACTTAAATATTCTTTGTTCTGTTCCCTGTAAAATAACCATCACTTAAATTCTTCATCCTCAGCAGTACTTATTCATTTATTCATTCATTACATTGTAGTATCTGACTAAATTTGACATACGATATGGCAAACACTGCATTTTTAATACGAGAAATATAAGGTGGGAGAATGTAATGGTAGAAAAGTCAACTAAAGGCAAAGAACAAGAGTATATCTAAAAGTTTTATATATGTATTTTTAGAGATCACAACAAAATTTGACTCAAGCTTTCCATAAAACAGTGCAACAACTACACATAATGAATTGTACAATTCACAGTGTCCATAATAAACCAGCTGTTTAGCAGAAGGCCAACTGCTACTGACTAGGAAATGATAAGGACATTTTTCCCATGGATAGTCGCAGAGTGGCCATTATGTACTGAAATGAATAGAATCTTCAGTTTTTTCCTACAGCTACATATTTTATAGGTTTTTCTTTTGGGACTGTCTTAATGTATGCTGGTGCTATAATGGCAAATTGTGCTCTAATAAAAACCACTTTGTAAGATACCAATGTGATTCAATATAAATCCATGACTTTCTGAAAGTCTAGTTAATCTAAGTTAGAGCTCAGAATATTTAGAAAAATGGAATGAGAGATTATGTTTCAGAAAGTACTCACTTTCTCAACCAAAGTTTTGAAAGTCATGCAATGTTTTTAATAAATGCGATTATGAGGTGCTTTCCGGGCTTCTCTGAGTAGAGAAGGTGGCATGTTCTCTTCATCTGTGAAATTATTAATGAAGGTAAGAGCTGTGGAGACCACTCTACGCCACTGTACTTTTAAAGAAACACCGGTGGTGGCAGCATTTTGTACTCCTGCTCGTGACTGGAGGAGAGTGAGCTGGGTAGCCTGTGCCTGACTGCTGAGGTGGTGAAGTCCTGGTTAGGGTTGATCAAGGCTGGCTCTCAAAATGAGGACACAAACATCTCTACCAGGCTAACTTACTCTCACTACAAAGTTTAATGAATATGCAACTTTAACAAAAACATTAAGGCTTTTAAATGGTCTCTTTACTCATATCCATTCTAGAGTTCTCTGACACTTCTTTAGTTAATTTTCTTTCTCCTACAAGAACAATGAAATCATGATATATTCATCACTCTGAAATCTTTCTCCAACATACTTCCAGTCTCTTCTCATAAATATTCCCTCTTTTCTTCATTTATTCTATGTTTGCACCTTCTAAAACTGTCATTTTCTATTTACTATGTTATCATGTATGGTCAAGCAAAATTAATAATCCCATGCCATTACTAAAAGTAATAGTGAAATTGCCTGGACCTTATTAAGTCTTTGAATCTATGCTAAGCACTTTTCCACATATTGTATCATTTAATCCCTTTAATAATAATTTATAGAGTAAAAATTTTTATTCCTATTTTACCATTAGAGAAGCCTATTTGAAATCATACTAAATAGAGCCAAAATTCAATCCCAGATTGTATGATTCAGGACCCAAGTTCTTAATTAACCATGATGCTCTTTCTAGAAGTCCAGTGACAAAGTATGAAACAAAAGTATTTTGTGATTGTTACCAAAAACTTAGCAAGCAGTTCCTTCTAACATATCCTTCTGAAGGATCCCCTTGTCTCCTTCCCCTCTCCCTCCATCTCCACCCTCACATTACAATCTACAGCATGCCTCAAATATCAAATTGAATATTTCTGTGCTATCATACAATAGTTGAAATTTAAGGAATTAATTTTTTCTGGGAAACCAATAATATGAAGTAAAGGTGATTTAGGTCTGAGGGGGAACATGGTATGAAAAATGAAGACACACACAGGAAACAGTTTTGCTGGTAATCTCTTAGCCTAAACTTACAGATTCTGTGTTTGACCTTGAGTGTAAGTCATGATGTTTAGTTGGAGGCCTCGGGATCCAGAGAGATGAATGGGGAATGATGGTCAGCAGATGTGAATTCTACCCTCACTGTCACTTAGCCAACCACCTGTGTAACTTTAAACTAGACATTGTTTCCTTATCATTCTGGTAGAAACATTCTTATTAATGTGTTATCCATAACTTCCTGACACATTAGCATTTTGAAAACATGATGGAGTAAACTAAATTTTCTTTAAAAATTTAAAATTACTGTGTGCTATAAGTAAATGATACCAAAAGTATTTTACTGTCTTATTGTCTTTTATTTTCACATCCATTTTCCAGTTTAGAACTTTCTGCTCTTTTTTAAAAATATCATTTCATTCATTGGCCTTTCCCTATATAAATTATTCAACTCTGTAAAATCCAAACACGAAATGTTTAATAATTAAGATTCTGTAGGCAGAAAGTACAAGACACTTTGAAACCTCACTTGGATTCAGTCTAATTTTTTTTGTAGAAATTCATTCATTGTTCTCAATCAGGTAAGAATTTTCTGATTTGAGGTTTCAAGAATTTAAAAAATATCTGAAAATTCCTACAAAATAATATCCACAATGTTTAAATAATTAAGTGGAAATGTTTTTCTCTTCCTGTTAAAAAAGTTCCTAAGAGTCAAGAAAACAGTATGAAAATCTTCAGCCAGAAGGTTGAATCCTTGGACTATAGTACCTTTCAGAAAAGTGCCCAAAGACTATAAAAAATGAATATGTCTTCTCCACTGTGTAATTTAATTTAATTCAGACAGCACTTACTGCGCACTTCCTAGATGCTGGCTATCATAAAAGCCCCTCTGAGGGAAGCAAAGGGGAATGACACAGGCACTGGCCTCCTGGTAATGCAGAGAGCAGTGGGGAGGGAGGATGCACACACACATACGTTCCTCCAAAGCCGGGCTCACTGGTAAACTTGACAGAAAGAATGTGACTGGATATACTAATCCTGGTTAGAATTTTGAGCAGTTTCACAAGGAGGTGGAAGCATTGAGCTGTTCCTGGAAAAGTGATAATGGAGAGGAGGAAGCTGCTCTAGGCCCTGGACAATAAATGAGCAAATAAATAGAAAAAAAGAAAGTACTGGTCTTCGGGATCTTTGGAAGAACTATAAAGTACAAATTGACCAGATTACTGCAAGGCTGAGGTCAACTTTCTAGAGAAATTGAATGATTCACTGCAACTGCAAGATTTGCAATCTACCACATTCAATAGGAACAGATTGAAGTCGTATTTCTTAATTTTTATTTTGTTTTGTTGTTTTAACCAATCAACACCTAGAATGGAAGACTTTGTTTCTATACTCCTGCCTCTAGTCGCTGTTACTGCCCTTTCCCTAATCTCAGAACCGTGTACACATCAACTATCACACTGAGTTAAAATCGACTCCTCATTTGTCTATTTCCTGAAGAGAAACTGGGTGAGAGGGCAGAGGATAGAAGAGAAAGTGGAGAAGAAGAGAGTAATAGTTTGGCCTCAGGGAGAGAGTTTCTGGCTCTCCCAGGGAGAAGAAGGACCTGAACCAAGTATGGCATTTGAATAAAATTCGAGTTCTTGGGTTTGAGGCCAAAGGAGAGTGAGCGGAATGAATGAAATGTATACAACTAGTAACTGTCACTGGGGAAAAGGTAGAGGAGGGAATAAGAGCAGCAGATTTGGGGAAGACCCATACTATAGGGAGTTGATGGACTGTTTTGGATATGGTAAGTGTGATTTATCATTATCAGTGGCTACTACAGTATCAAGTCTCTACCACTTCCAGAAAGTAAAATCAAAGATAAGCAATAGAATTTACTCACCAAAAAAAATTGTTCCTTATTTACCCATAATGTGCCAGATGCGTTTTAAATGCTTTATACATATATAGATTCATTTAATTTGTAAATAACCCAATAAATTGATCATCATAATTACCCTTGTTTTATGATGAAGCAATGGTGGTTGACAGAGGCTATATAATTTGTTCAAGTTCACACAGCTACTAGTGTTGGAGCCAGGATTAAAACCCACACAGAATGACCCAGGGGTGTAAGGCCTTCATTACTCTATATATGGTAGTATTTCTGCCATAAAGCAGGAATGCAGGACACTTATATAGGTGAAATAATTTAGAAGATTTTTAGGAGATGAGCAAAAGGATACATTTTTGTTTTCCCAAAACCAAGCTATCAAAAATAGACTCATCTTCTCATTGATCAAAATGCACCAAGCGGAAGACGATGATCCTGCCAAGAGTAAAGTCTTTCACGCTAAGTATCATCTATCTGCCACCTTCCACACTACGTATCATCTATTAATCTGTGCTGACTCTAGCTAGTGGCCCTCAGATGTCTAAAACTTGGACTAGAGAGCAACCATTCACACATTAAGAATGACTAAAGCAACCTTTTAGTACACTCTTACTAGGAAAGTCATGAAGAGATAATTTAAAATGTAATTTGGTCATTTTTTGCAGCATGTGTTTTCTGAAAATTTAATATTTTTGTCAAGAGAAAAACATACATGGCAATCATTATGGTGAGAGAAAAAGAGAAATCTGAAAATGGAAGTTGTGTGTACCTAAATTGTAGAAGAAACAAAATTATGTTCATTATATACATTTTTTTAATCCTGTTCTGGAAATTATCTTAGCAGATTTTGACTGAAGCACTCTATGGACAGATGAAAATCTAATGATAATTGATCTAAAAATAAATCAGGGCTTTAGCTTTTCTTTGTTCATGATATTTGTTGAGACCTTTCTGTTTGGATTCTGCAAGAACAATTTGGCTTTGAGAAGTGAAAGAATTTTAAAGAGAAGAAAGATTTGCAAGGTTGTTAGTCTTCCAGACACTAAACCATTTTGAGTTGTAATTTCCTTAGCTCAATGTGGGAAAGAAAGAGCTTTAAAAAGACATTTTCCACTCAGAGAATTAAATAGTGCTCTAAGAAAATATTTTTCTTCTAAAGAAAAGCTTTAGATATAATGTATTTTTGGTACCTTTATAATTTATATCCTAGGTGAGAGACGCAAAGAAGATTGCATTAGGTCAACACTTGCCTTCCCATCATATCAAGAATGATAACATCTGTTAAATATTTTCACATAGAAATGCTGGAGAAAATATAATAACCCAAGACTGGGGATATAGCTGAGTGGCACAGCACCTGCCTAAGAAGCACAAGGTCATGAGTTCTATTTCCAGTACAAAAAATAAAAAAGAAAGAAAGAAAGAAAGAAAGAAAGAAAGAAAGAAAGAAAGAAAGAAAGAAAGAAGGAAAAAGAAAGAAAGGGAAAAAAATACAATATCCCTCAAGGTGTGTTGGAATATTTGAATATATTGGGCCAAGGATGGATTAATGCCTTTCCTTTTTCCCATTAAACACACACACACACACACACACACACACTTTTCTCTGTGTGAATATTTGAGTATTTTCAAGGTTGACATAATTTGCATTGGCATTAAGATTGCAACAATGACCAAATCATGTACATCACAGCTTCCCTCCTCCTTAAAATGTTTTATTTGGAGGATCGTGCTTCAGGAAGCAACATGTCAGGCATTTTACAATGAGGAGTACTTTTGACTGGTATTATCCCTCAAAGCTTAGCCATTTGTTAGCAAGAAATATTTCATATTAGGTACTATACAAAAAATTGGCCTTTGCTATCATCTGAAGCATCCTGTAAGTGAAGACTCTCCCAAGATAGTTTTGCTATTTATCCACAATTAAAGAGAAAAGTGAAAAGAACAATAATTGTAGTATCAGTGACACAAAATAATTTCTGTTGTTGTCTATGTTGGTGCTTCCAGAATTCACTTTTACATTTTTCTCTTTATGCTTTTGTTCTTAAACTTTTTACACTACCTTGCTCTTGGCAACAAGAGAACATTAAGGGCCAAAGATAAAATATTACTAGTTACCAAAACTATCACCAGATCTGCAAACTCCTGGATTAGTTGTTTGTTCCATCCATTTTGGTTTTATCCTTTGCACCTATTTTGATTTCTTTTCTCAATTGCTGAAGTCAGCATGGTATTCTAAGAATATTACCAGAAGTGTTGCCACTGGTTTTGGAATTTGATCCATATTCGACCACATAGAAGCAGTTGATATTTGTCATATCATATGGTTCTCAGTCTCTTCTTGTGTTAAATGCAGAGGTTGCATTAAGTAACTCTGAATTTGCTTCAATTTCTTGTTCTTTATTTCTCTGCAGTTGGCATAAAACTAATCATGCTGAACCTCCATCCATCACCTTTGCTAGTTAAATTTTGGTAAGTGTCTAATCTGGTCTCTGGTCAGAATAACTCTGTGATTTTTAAGCCAATCAAAACCTAAACAAATATATATCGTGATGCTCTATGCTCTCTTGAAGTGTAAAATATAACCTACTTGCACACAATTGAAAGAAAACATCAACACAAGCCCAGGTGAAATGTGAAGAAAATATATCCAAAGAAAATTACTTATATTTCAACACGTGAGCGAAGGCCTCACTATATAGAAAACATAATGAAGTAGTAAGATGTTCGCATATAGCTGAAAACTCACCATGGATGTGACAGCAACAAGTATAGATTATGTTACACGTGCTAATACAGACCAATTATAGTGAGTACTCAAATAGTTCCATTGGCATTGTTTCAGGTAATAAAATTTCTAGGTTTCTAGAATGGTGAACAAGACTAGGCAACTTTCTGCAAAAGTAAAAGCCTCCCTAAAATCCTACTAACTATATTCCTGCAAGATTTTAGTGTCTGTTAAGTTATGCTAAGAAAAAAAGTACTTTCTGTTAGTCTGAATTGTAGCTTCAGAAAAATAATAAACAAGTATTTCACTGATATGAATGTCCCATGGGACATGTAAATATCTTGTAAGACTAAAGGAAATTCTCCTCGTGAAAACACGGAGTATCCTTGTCCTGTCTGCTCCGCAATGTAAGGGAAATGCCCCATGCACTGAGAGCCACTGCGTTACATAAAAACACTCAGTATTTTCCTTCAGATTAGAGCAAAGTTTCATTTAGTTTAAAGTACTTTTCCCAGTATTGAACTGAATATTTATGTAACTTGAGTTTTCACACTAGCTTGCTTTGAACCATCTAAGCACAGGAATTTGTTCTATCTTTGAGCCGCGGTATCCCTGTTCTACATATTAGAATATAACAAATATTTGTTGGCTAACAGAAAACAAAGGAGGGCACTCATATTTCTTTTTTTTTTTTTTTTTTTTTTTGCGGCACCGGGGATTGAACTCACAACCTTGCGCTTGCCAGGCAGGCGCTTAGACTGCTGAGCTAGATCCCCAGCCCTGGTGTTTTTGAGACAGGGTCTCACTATGCCATTCAGGCTGGCCTTGAGCTCACTTTGTAGCCCAGGCTGGTCTTGAACTCACAACGATCCGCCTGTCTCAGCCTCCCGAGTGCTGGGATTACATGCGTGAGCCACCACACCCGGCGGGCACTCATATTTCAACCTTTACGTAAATGCCCTATTAAAATAAAAGTAGCATGGCTAAACAATTTTTTATGAAATATTGTTTGTAAAGCCATATGAAAGGGAAAATATGTATAAGGAAAGATTGAAAAAGACATAGAATGGTTGGGTCAAGGTAAACATTTTGTGGAAAAGGAAAACAATGATTTTATTGTGAGAATAAAGTAGAAGTTTCCAGAAATGTGTTTTCATTATTAATAATAGTTATTAACACGTAGTGTGTTCTATGTGCTAGAACCTTAATTAACACCTTCGTGAAGGGTTTTATACATGTTGAATCATTTCGTTTTTACAACAATCCCCATTTATAAGTGAGAAAATCGAGGTACATTAATATTTATAACATCGCCCAAGGGCATACAACCAGAGTAAAAGAACAGTCATGATGCTATGCCTGTGTTTGAACCACTGTTGTGTATTAATGGGGCCCAGGTTTCTATCCCCTCTAATATTATTTTAAAATATTAACATTTGTGCTGCATAAAATGCTTTCACTTTTATAGTGCTATAAAAGTCTTAACATATTTGAGAGCACGAAATGTCACTGATGCTATGATGCATCATCCCATACACACAGGCAGGAAAACAAGTATT
>RJWT010004151.1:0-34161 GCA_004365215.1 Cuniculus paca | reverse complement strand
TCCCAGAAGAAGTGAAATCATCTTACCACAGTGATATATGTGCACCCATGTTTATAGCAGCACAATTTGTAATAGCCAAATCCTAGAAACAACCCAAGTGCCCATCAATCGAGGAATGGATAAAGAAGATGTGGTACTTTTATACAATGGAGTACTATTCAGCTATAAAAAATGATCACACTGAGGCTTTTATAGGTAAGTGGATGCAACTTGAGGCCATACTCATAAGTGAAATAAACCAAACACACATGTGTAAACACTGCATTGTCTCCCTAGTGTAAGAAAGTGAAAGACTCAATAAGATACAAAATTCCCGATAAACATGGAGAAATGGTTCTGAAATCCAATGGTGCTTTTATTCTTTGACTTGATTGGTTTAAGTCCCTTCCCTACTATTTGAAGGCAATATGTGAGAAGATAGGAACAGCTCTTTTGAAAAATGAAACACTACGGTAGCCATTGCTGGTTTATTGTTGTCCAACTTGAAGACCTGTAATGCTATTCTCTTTTATCTGGTTTTGTATTGCTTTGTTTTGTTTGAGTTTATTGTCTGTAAATGTATGAACAACCATTTTGAAGAAAGTAAGAGACACTAGGGTAACCATTGTTAATCTCCTGTTGTTATGTTTTGAAAACCTGTATAGCTTGCAGTGTTCTGTTTTGAATGTTTGATTCTATTCTGTTTTCTTTTGGCTTTGTTTTGTTCTGTTTTGTTTTGTTTTGTTTTGTTTTGTTTTGTTCTATTCTGTTTAAAATAAAAAAAAAAGATGTCAACTGGTTCAGGACAGCAGAACCCACATTATACTTTTATATCAGTTAAAATATTAGAAGAGTTGAAGGTGTTTGTTTCCCTTCATACTGCCCAGCCATTAACTTTTCCTTCTTTTATTCTTTTCTTCCACAAATACTTCTAAAGTCTTCAGGATGCATGGATTTAAACATATTTCTCTTTCAGAATCTATAACTAGAAAATGTGAAATGCTGTCTGATATACTGATAACATCTGATAGGTCCCCCACCTGAGACTTGCCCAGCCATCATGACGACAGACCACATGTTGAACCATAATGGTGTTTAGCTCCTTCTTCCCAGAAACCCCTGAAGTTTCTTCTTCCCAAACTGCCTTTGCTAAACCCCCTGCATACCACAAATGCTCCTACCCCCTTCAGCCACATCTTGCTGAACAGCCCATGTCCTCAGCCCTGTGCCCTCCCCCATCAGAGTACATTTAAGTTCGCACTTTGCCTTTGTCTTCCGAGAATCAGCACACCCATGCTGTGCACTGGACTCTCTGTGCCCTATCTTATCTCTTTCCTCCTTTTTCTCTGCACAGCTCATATCTTTTTCTACCCACCTCAGATTGAGTTCAAAAAACAGCTCAATCAACATCTATATGTTATCTTCTGCTATCAAATAATGTACTTAAAAAACAGCCAAATACTCCATTTGAATAAGGTATTGCTAGAGAAAAATTTCCAGATTTCAGGATAAGATATGAGATAGAAGGATTTTCCCTACATATTTGGTATGAGAAACTCAAATACTTATGTGCCTAATATCAATCTCATTCCTATAACCTTTGACATAAACACTGTTTTATAATAATACTTGGGGAAAATTACTTCACTCCAAGCACATTTTTCATATGTCATGAAAAGATATAGCTCATTAAACCATGCCAAGGATTTCAAATATCTCGATTTCACATTATATTAATTTTTTCATTTGTGAAGTGAGGGTAAATATGTAGTCATAAAGTGTGTACTCTGGTACTATGAACATTTCATAAATCAGTGTAAGGTGTTATGTTGCAAAACTAGCAGCAAAGTCTTATTCACCTGAATTAAGCATTTTACTAATCTAATGTTTATTTGCTTAAGAAAATTGTTTGTCCTCTTAGAGTTTTCTTTGTTTTCACTTTTTTTCTTACTATAGGCATGCACAAATTAGTTGCACTTTTTCAGTAATGTGAAACTAAATTTCCTATAAATGAAAAGGGGCAAATGAAGAAATAAAAGGATAAATTAATAACTTATGCTTATTTAGTGATTACAACACATCTTTTTTATGTGTGTCTGGGTAAATATTGCTAACTCACATCAGATTGTTTTCATAAACTTGGAGGAAAAAAATCCAGAGCAAAACTTAACTAAGTAAAAGGGACAAGTATACAAGCATACTACAAATAACTTTACAAGTTAAATGGAAAAGATTAAAAACATTAAAATTGGCTAGAGACAGGAGAAAAATCAGTAGGACATTTTTTATTTTTTAAAATAATATTGATGTATGTATGAAATACAAAATAGTGATATTCATTTTAGCGACTTGATACATGCACATAACAAATCTTGATCATTTTTAATCCCTTTGCTATCTTCTCCCTTAAATCTCCCTCAGTCTGGTCCCCTTCTCCATCTCCAAAAAGTCTGCCTTCTTATTTTCTATCATCTCTCCTTTATTTTACTTGTTTATTTATTTATATTTTAGATTTATCATATAAGAGGAATCATGAAATACTGTTGTGTATCTAACTTATTTCACTTAGCATTATGGTCTCAAATTCTACTCATTTTTTTCTAAATTATATGATTGCATTCTTCTTTATGGTTGAAAATACTCCATTGTACATGTATATACCACATCATCTTTACTCATTTATCAGTTGATGGGCAACTAGGCTGTTTCCAGATCTTAGCTATTATGAATTACACTGCTATAAAGAGGGATCTGTATGCATCACTATAAATGTGTGCTCCTTAATTATATCAGATATAGATATCCTGGTGTCAAGCAGAATTGTATTTTTAATTTTTTGATAAATATTAATACTGATTTTGATATCAATTATATTAGTTTACATTTCTACCAATATATAAAGATTCATTTTCCCCTAAACCCTCACCAGCATATGTTGTGCTTTGAGTTTTTGATGATAGCTATTCTGACTGGGGTAAGAAGGACTCTTGATGCAAATCTTGATTTGCATTTCCCTAATACCTAAAAATGATTGTGTTCTTTAGGTATTTCTTGATTATTTATGCTTCTTTTAAGAAGCATCTGTTCAGTTCATTTGCCCATTTTTTGGGGGGATGGATCATTTTTTGAGCAGAATATTTTTTTTTTTAGTTCTTGTATATTCCAGATATTATGCCTCTATCAGAAAAGTAGCTGATGAAATTGTGTAATCATTCTACAGGTTGTTCTTTATTACTTCCATTGTTATCTGATAGCTTTTTAATTTGATGTAATCCTGCTTGTTGAGTTTTTACATTCTGTCAATTTCCTGTACTAACAGTTCTATTCAGGAAGTCCTTGCCTGTGCCCACAGCTTCAAGTATTTCCCTTTGTTATCTTCCAGAAGTTTCACTGTTTATGTATTTATATATAGGTTTGTGTTTTTATGAATAGGTCAGTGATCCATTTTTATTTGATTTTAGTACAGGGTGAGAGATATGAATGTAGTTTCATTCTTTTGCAGGTGAATAAGCAGTTTTCCTAGAACCATTTGTTAAAGAGGCTATCAGTCCTCCATTGCTATGTATTTAGCCCCATTGTCAAAAAGTAGATGGTTGAAGGTGCATAGGGTTGTTTCTGTGTCTTTTATTACACTTCATTGGTCTATATGTCTATTTTTGTGCCAGTACCATTTTTGTTACTATAGGTTTATAGTACAACGTGAAATATGATATTGTGATCCTTTACACTTTGCTCTTTTTGCTTATGATTGCTTGGCTGTTCTGGGTCTCCACTGCTTCAATAAGAATTTTAAGATTGTTCTATTCTATCTCTGTGAAGAATGTTGTTGCTATAATATTCTTTATTATATAGATTTTTATTAGTACATATTTGTGGTATAAAATGTTTACAGTCACCTTGAACAGTGGCATTGTACATAACACATCTTAATTCCTTATACTTCCCCTTCCTCTACCCTTCCTTTTTTTTCCCTCTATCTTAGATGCCTTTCGCATTTGCAAAGGATCTGTTGCTGTTATTTTAATAAGGGTTGTATTAAACCTATAGATTGCTTTTGGTAATGTGGCCACTTAACAATATTAACTTTGCCAATCCAAGAAATAGGGTTTCTTTCTTCCATTTTTTAAATTCCTTCTTCAATTTCTTTCTTCAGAGTTCATTATAGAGCTTTTTGGCCCTTTGATTAGATTTCTAGGTAATTAATTTTTGAAAGCTATCATGAGTGAGTGGTTTCTCTGATTTCTTTTTCAGTGAATTCATTATTCATGTTCAGCAACACTATTTTTGTGTCATTTTGTATCCTATGACTTTGCTAAATTTGTTTATTAAATCTAAGAGTCTGTTGGGGAAGTATTTTGTGTCTGCTGTGTAGAGAATCACATCCTCTGCCAAAAGGGATAATTTGACTTTGCTCTTTCCTATTTGTTCTGTTTTACTTTTTTTTCTTGTCTGACTGCTCTGGCTGAAGTTTAGTTTTTTATGGAATCACCAAAGTGAGGAAAATGTTTTCATATTACGGAAGGAATAAAATTTGCCAAATTCAGCTAAGTCAAGGTAAAGATTGAAAATCCAAGGCCCAGGGATTTGGCTCAGTGGCCTAAGTGCCACTGAGTTCAATCCCTGGTGCTGCAAATAAATAAATAAATAAATGCAGATTGAAAATCCAAATGCTCTTTGGTATATGTTTTAAAGTCATTAAAAGCAATTCAGTCATTTGTTCAAAGCAATTTATTGAAAGCAATTTCTGGAAGAAAATCAGCCTCAGAAAGACTAGGGGTTGAGAAAATGCCTTCACAAACCCTCCACTCTTTTCAAAAACTTTAAAAGAGAAATAAGTTGACAGGAGAAATCACATCCAAAAGTAGGGAGAGGTTGTGAAATAGGAATTATGTCAATTCTTATAGGAGATTGTGTTAGCTTCCTGTGACTCCTATGACAAATATCATAAAGCTGATTGCTTAAAACAACTGAAATTTATTTTATCATATTTCTGAAAGATAGAAGTCTGAAATAAGTATGAATGGGCTGAAATCCAGGTGTCGATAAGGTCACATGCCCTCTGCGTGTCCAGGAGAAAATTTATTCCTCCTTGTTTCTAGTTTCTGGTGGGTTGCAGTATACCTTGATTTGTGGATGTGTCAAGTGCTCTCTCTCTCTCTCTCTCTTCTTCTCTCTCTCTCTCATCTTTTTAACTCACTTTGTAATGATTCATATGATGGTGATTGCTTTAGGACCCACATGACTAATACAGAATAATCTTCCCATTTCAAGATATTTGTGCAAAGATTCTTTGCTGATTTAAATTTCCAGTTATCTTAGGATATGAATATCTTCTGAGGGGAGGGAGGTGAATTTTTCACCTCATTACAGAGATAAATATTATTCAGATTATTCCTTGAATTTCATGTGGAACCATAAATCCTAGATTTCTGTAGTTATTTCTCCCTTTAATGCTTTTCTTCTAAACAGTCATCCCTGTTTCCTCTAGTATGAAGAGAGAGGGAAGAAATAAGGTACCACATTCATGGTTTTCTCTATTTAGGAAAGAGTAAGGGTGATAAGTAGAGTCACATCTATTAGGAAATTACCATCTCCTTTGTTAAGAGTTTCTGGAGATGATGAACCTGACCCAGGAGTGCTATCCTATCCTCTCTTTTCTTGCTGACATTTTACAGTGATATGAGGATTTGCCCACATTTTTTCAAGAATTCTGTGATGACACTTCAGGGAAGAACTATAGCTTTCTAAGAATAATTTCAAATTTTCGTATCAGAATAGGGGAGATAAGAAATAGGCACAGAGTGTTGGGATCTGAAGTTGATTTGTTTTGACCCAAATTGCTGCTTTTGAATGGTGAACACTTGATGTTTGTGGACTAGTGACATATATTTACATTATTGCCAATGAGCTTTACTTTCTTCTGCTTTCTATTTGACATTCAGTATTTGAATTAAGAAACTTTATAACTTAACTTTAGATCTCCATATTTTGCCAGTATATTCTGCATTGATTTTAAATAGTTCTATTTGCTATTGTTTTTAGTGAGAGCAAAATTTAAAAGAAGAATGTGCATCTACGTGATTTTATGGATATGCACACTTCCAAACCTCACCCAGTTTTCAAAATAGAATACAAAGTATGTCTTCAGGAACATGCATATTCCTTCATGAACACATATAATTTTGACTTATGATGAAAGGGATAAGGCAATTTGATTTCTGTGCTCACGAATATGTTTAAAAATTAGATTTTTAAATCTTCTTAAAAAGCTAAACATGATGTCAAAATGACTTATATACTATCTCAACAGAAAGGAACATTTCAAAATAATAATGGACTGTTTGGATATTCACCAAGGAATGTGGTCCTAATTGTTATTTCCATAAATAAAACTGACCAAATATAAACTAAAATCTAAACCCAAAGTTAAATGTTATAATGAAACATTCTATGGAAAATTTAAAGAATTTATGTACACATACTTATCTGTTGTTCTCTGAAAATGGGGTGAAAAATTCTAAAAGTATATTTTAAATACACTTGTCATTCCAATTGTCTCTGTTAAAATAAGTGTTCTAGTTTGTACAGTTGAGGAACTATGTCTTATCGAACATACTTATTTTAGTTTTTGTTTTCTTTAAAATAATAAAGGTCACCAGGAGCATTGTCCCTAATGGCAAAAAAAAAAAAAAAAACAAATGGTGCTACCAAAGCAAAGCCAAAAGGACCAGGGAAGTTCAAAAATTACAAGTGAAAGGCTCAAGGATTTGCATTTGCTGTGTAACTTGGCTAATGTGGTAAATCACATTAAATGCTGACAACTGTTAAAAATAATGATAAATGGAGACCAAAAATAAGTAGTTAAATGAAGCAAGCAAACCAGTGTCACTGAGCCCCTAATAGATGACAAAAAGCTCTGACATGAGTTGAAATTCTTTGAATGCTAAGAAATGGAATGGGCATAGGGAAAACAGAGAAAACTAATCTACAGATCACTTGAGTTTGAGTCTTAAGTATGTTTGTATTTTTCACATTAACATTTTATATATCTACTTCTGCTGAAAGTCCTGGCTGAAATGGGATTGATGTAGGAAGTATACACATTTTTAGATAAAGAATGTTTGAATTTTTAAACTGGTAAGCAAAATCCAGTTTGAAAGAGACAATTGTTCTGTCAAGTTTTAAAGACCAGTTTTATAGCAAAGGTTTCAAACTAACTGGCAATTGTTAACATTGTTTCCCACTCTACCCTAAAACAGCTTAATGCTGACAAAATACTAATGCTAGAAATCTTACAGGCTTTGAGATCAAAAGAGCTTTCCAAGCCTTATTCATGTTAAATTGACTAGTAAACCTGGTCTGAATGTTGTCTTATTGGCAAGAAGAGAGATTTGAAGAGAGGCAAATGATCCTTTTGATGTCATAACTGAAATAAGCTGTAAGTTTTCTCAATCAGTAGTGAGTAGTCTGTGTTGCCAGGAGAATGTTTCAAATGACATTTTTACACATGTCAAATACCTATTTTGATCAAGTCTATTAAAAGAGAATTATGAAAATGACTATATATTCTTACTTTCTACATCAAATGTCTGTGAACTGCCTATGAAAGCATTTGGTAAGCATTGAGTTGGATTATTCATGTGATGAGCATATGCCAGGATTAATTCTAAGCTTATTCTCCTTGACCAAAAGCAGCCTTGCCCTTTTACCTTAGGTTGCTAAACAAATACCATTTTTAAATACACTTGTCATATGAGAGTCAAGGACAAAATAAATAACCTAACAGAGATGGCAAGATGAGTCAGTGTTAACTAATAGAGACTGGGGGAAATTTCAGCATTTGATTGGGAGTGCAAGTATTGTAACTGTTGGTAATAGATACAGATACAATTTATTTTTATATTTTGTTCTTATAAACAATAACCTTTACTAGACATGGGAATTCTAGTATGTTCTGTAACTGTTCTTTTGTCTTGCATGAAAACAATTCAATCAAATGTGATTATAAGAATTTTGAAATTTTTGTTAGATTTTTAATTAACCATTCTCCTTTTTATTTTGTTTGTTCATTTAGCTTGCTTGCATGTATTACCAGTAACATGTGAATTAGATATGATGGTAGTGAGTGTCTTTGCCTCTGACTGAGAAAGATTTCAACAGTGAACAGATTTTTGCTCCAGGACATTGGTAGATAATTTAACAGTTAAGAATATCCTTGTCTTTCTATATTACCAAACATTTTCATCATAAATGCATGATGCAATTTATTAAATATTTATCTGTATTTTAGATGCATCCAATGATTTTTCTGTTGTTATAATTGGCACTTATAGAATTAAAAAATAATTTCCTTATGTTCCTGAAATTTACCTGGTTCAATCAGGGCTCTTGATTTTGTTCTCCACAAATTCCTAGATTTGTTGTTTTTGTATCTTGTTAAGGAGTATACACACCAGTCAATGTGCTCTGGTTTTTTCTTTTTTTTTAATGTATCATCCATACTGATTTTTAAGGTTTTGGTTATGTGCAGCTCATATATTGACTGTAAGAAATTTTTTTCTATTCTCTACTTTGGAGATGTCTGTGTGACACTCATCTCTGAGACTGAATTTGCTTTCGTCAGCCCTTTCTTCCTCTTCTTCTCCTTCTCCTTCTTTTCTTCTCCTCCTCCTCCTCCTCTTCCTCCTCCTGCTCTTTCTTCTTCTTCTTTCTCATTAAGTATGCTTTATTTCCTCCGTAGGTATTCTGTTAGATAAAGCACTATTTCTATTCTTCCAGGCCACATCTAAAGAGGATTCTTTACAGAATCAAATTTCTTGTGGTTGTTCCATATACAAGTAAACTTAATTTTGATAATAAAAACCACAGCAATTGAAGACAATCTGTGTAAAGTTCTTAAAGGTACATTATATTAAGCTTATTGGTTATCTAGTCAAATATTCAGTTTCTTCACTAATTTGTGGTGGTGTTTTTGAGGTGATTCTTGACAAGATTTTGACAGCTAACTTAGTAATTTATCTTTATAGTTTCCTCAATAGTAGCTCTTTATACTTAATTCTATTAGATGCATTCAAGTCTAGAATTTTTGCATCTAGTGAGGTGAGCATTTTATCATTATGTATTTTTATTTCCTACTCACATAAAATACATTACACTTCAGACCACACACTTCACTTCAAATATATTGTGCCTGAGAGATACATATTGTTGCAATATGACACTGGTAACTTGTCAGTGTGTGGCTTCATTGCCATCCTAAAAGAGGCAGTAGAGATGAAAACAGGAGGTACAATGCAAATGACCTGGAAAGCCCTTTTGCCACTTTTCATATTACATTGGCCAGAACACAATAAATGGATATTGAGTGTCAAATGGAGAGCTGTGTCCCATGGAAGATTTGTCTCTGAGCTTCCTTAGTTGGAAGGCATTAAAATGGAAAGATAGCAAGTTGTATATTGGCTATTAAAGTTTTCACCTGGAAATAATATGCATCATTTCTATCAATTGTATTAACCAAAGGAAGTCACATGACCATGTCTAAGTTCAAATAGAGTAGAGGAATACAATTTTGACATGTTCCTGGAAGCAGAAAGTTCACAATATTTAGTGAATATAAGTAAGTTCTAATTGGTGCATTGGTTATGAACTAATGATTATAGGGTCTGAAAAAGTGGCATCAATAGAAATAAGTGAATTTTAATATATTTGAATATACAAGCAGCAGAATTTGCTGAGTGATTAGATAATGAAATAAATTACTCTTTGCACATTACTGAGTGTCAATTACAGTACTGTGGAGGAGTGCTGCTATGGTTTGGGTATTAATTGGCCCCAAAGGCCATGGGCTGTAGGCTTAATCAACAGCTTGCTGAGCAATTGGGAGGTCACATTAACTTTAAGATGTGGTATAGTGAATGGAAGTTAGGTAATAGGGGGCTTACCCTTGAAAGAAATATTAGGATCCTGGTCCCTTTCTCTCTTTCTCTCCCCCACCCCTCCTTTTCTCTTTCCCTTTCTCTCTTCCTCCAACTCTCTCTCCTCCTTCTTTTTTTGTTTCTGAGCTGCTATGGGATGAGCATTTTTGCTCCACTACAAGCTCCCTCTCATGATGTTCTACCTCACCAGAAGCCAAAATCACTGGGGTCAAGGATCCACAGTGACACCTCTGAACTCTGAGTCACTATGAGCATTTCCTGCTTTTGTTTGCTAACTCAGTTACTTTGTCACAGAAACAAAAAACAGATTAGCACAAGTGATGAACAAGTTTATTCTCATTAAAGCAAAGAATTATCATTAAATATAGAAAGCAAAGTTACAGTTATGTGTGGTTTAACACCGTATCTACTTTTATTCTTGCTTCCTATTGATGCAAAAGGAATATCAGATTCATTTTATAATTATAGAAGATAAAGGTAACATAATGGGTTACATACCAATATACACATTTTTAGTTCATTGTATCTGTTTTTAGTAGTTCGGTTCCACAAGGCTTTCTAACAGGAAGACCTTAATTTCTCAAATAAACATAAAGGAAAGGAGAGCTAGAAAAAGGAAGGCAACCTCCACTGAGCCCAGGGCCATACCAGTGTCTGTTGGTTGCGCTCCTAGTTCAAAGTCCACTATTTCGATGACTGTTTTAAGAAGCTCTTGTCAGTTTAAATTTCTTATCTGTCAGGTACAATGGTGATGTGCTTCATCTGGCTGTGTCAGGCACATCACTTTATTCCTATGTGCAATGAAAAGATGTCAGTAGGAAAGGCATGCTTTGGGGGAAGACTTCAAATCAACTAAAAACCAGACTTACCTTTTAAAAAGATTCAAATTAAATTTGACAAGAAGCATGGCATCCAGGACCATTCAAATTGCAATTAACCTTGACAATGTCCAATTAATCACACCTTTCATTGTGATTCTTTAGAGACTGTATCATATATTAT
Source organism: Cuniculus paca (assembly GCA_004365215.1). Lineage (NCBI taxonomy): Eukaryota > Metazoa > Chordata > Mammalia > Rodentia > Cuniculidae > Cuniculus > Cuniculus paca. Next base: position 23,245 of record RJWT010004151.1, on the reverse strand, counting down.
AAGTTTTAGGATGTTAAAAATTCAGAATTTAGGTTTTTTTAATTTCTATTTGCAGAAGTGTATAATTTGACATTTGTCATAAAAATTTTTCTTCACATAAATACATAAATGTCTCCACAATTCTGAGAGGATAAAAATCAAAACTTTTAGTAAATTCAAAATTGTTATTGCTTAACTAAATTTTACTTAATATCTCCACAACTAACACATTTATTGACACATATTATACTTGTATATCCCCTGCCTTTATTTCGACTACACTAAGCTATCTCTACCCACTGTAGCATTGTAACATATAATCCATTACATAAATATCTCCTCTAATACTCCTATATTAAAGAAATAAGGCTTATACTAGGCAAATATTCAGTTAACAGCTTACTTCAGTCAAACAGCTCATATATTTCCATCTAAAATAGATGTTTGACTCTATGCAATTAATATCACCATAAAGAACAGACTAGGGATGATTCAGAAAAAATAACTCTTAATTTTATGACCTACAATAGGGACTAGAGTTCCACAAAAGTTATGCAAGGATAGGAACTTCATATTTCTCATTTTTGTATCTTATTCCCTAATATATATATATATATATATATATATATATATTTGACAAAATATTTGAAGGGCAAAAGAACTTTGATACTAATTTGTATTATATTAAGCAGTTTGTATTAGTCAGAGGAAAGTGGATAATAATCATAACCACTAAAAGTACACTGATGAAGTAAAAATTTGCATTTATTATATTTTTTAGTTTTTTTCTTGATGTCCTTTTCTTTCATTTTCCTGACCAGCGTTTTCTTCATAGTTTTCTTTTAACTTCCCTTTTTTTTTTTGGTACCAGGGATCTAACTCACAACCTGGTGCTGCACTACATCTCTGACCATTAACTTCCCTCTTTACATTAATACTTTCTTGCAGCTGCAAGGTGACTGTTGGTTCATAGGTGCCTCTATGAATTAGAAAATTTTTCTACTCCAACTAGTTAGTCCGACCCAACTTGGAGCAGTCTCTGGGATACATGACTCAGTAACCAGAACATATACTGAATTTCAGCTTCTCTGACACTCTTCCAGGACCCTTGGCCAATGAATGTTTTACACAACTATTACGTTTAGGAAAAGTAACAAGCTTTGAATTTTTTAAATATTTTACCCCCATCAGCAATATTCAAGATTTTGAAAGCGATGATCTCAAATAATATTCACTATATATTTAGCAGGCAGGTAAAAAAGAAAACAACACATTCGTTCACAGATAATAAAATTGCATATGTAGAAAATCCTATCTTACCAAAAACTATTGGAAATTATAAGTGAATTACACAATATAAAGTCAATATACAAAAGTCCCACTGTATATTTCTGTATATATTTTTTCTTTTCAAAACAGCTTTATTGAGGTATATGTACGATGCATATTTAACACATATGGTTGGATGATTATGGACATATAATACACTTGTAAAGCCATTATCACAATCAAGACAATCAAATCCAAAAGGTTCCTTATCTTCTTTTTGTGTATACTTGGCTTTGCTTTGTTTCTGGGGTCAGAACACTTATCACAAGAATGTTCAATAAAAATTTAAGGGATTAACAAAGTAATGTTGACTATAAGCATCATGTTGTACACAAAGTTTTTTGAATTAATTTATTTTGCATAAATAAAAATCTGAATTAATTAAACAATGACTCTCCATTATTACTCCCTTCTTCAGACCCTGTAACCATATACCATTCCATTCTTTGCTATTATACACAGTTGTGTCTCCAAACTGAAAACAACTAATTGGAAAAGGAAATTATGAATATTCCATTTACAATATCATGAAAAACAAAATTATTATGACAAAAGTTAAAAATATGCATAAGACGAAACTATAGGATCTGGTGAATCTTTTTATTAGTTTGATCCTGAATCAGAGGTGCTTCTGGTCTTGTTCAACCACTTAATGAACAATAATGGTTACATCATGAACTCAGTCTACAATTTCTGGCTTTGGATCGCTCATATAATATTTCATTATGATATGAGTTTGGAAATCAATTGTTTAAAATTCTGGACTTTGGTTTCTTCACAATTATAATAACAATAATTACAATGCCAATCTCATGAAGTAGTTGTGAGAGTTAAATGAATAGTTGTATGTCCAGTATTTAGAATGTGACGTTTCTATTATTATTATTTATTAGCACCACCAACTGTCCTAGTACTTCTATTACTACTAGTACTATTACTGTGATCATTATCTTGATATATATTTGGAAATGCTCACACTACCATTTGCTAAAGTTGGCGCATATGCTAAGAGACTTCACCAGTCTGACACCAATTTGTATCTATGGAATAATTTCCTACTGACTCGCTAAGTGAAAATAAGGTTACATTTTGAAAGGAAATTACCATTCAAAGTCTATTACCCTAGCAAAAAATATGTATCAGCTTTTATTTCCTTACTATGACACATCAAAGTCTTTATTGAATATACTCATAATTCATTCAAGACTGTCATCTCTATTTTCATTGTAGTTTAAACTCAACTCCATTTTAAAAAGAACAAACTTTGGATAGCTTAAAATAGAGAAGACTTGGACATGTGCAAATATGTAAACTAAAAGGAGAAAGATAAAAATATCTTTAAGTTCATTTTGCTAATTAACAATTTAAGGCATTTTCCTTCATAGATATTGTAATAAGAATTCTTTGCTGATTTTGAAAATCTAGTAAAAATACTGTATATAAATATTAGGGGTTTGATTCTTAGTTCTTTTCATTTACATAATTGGTTTTAACACATTTCATCAGTGAAAAAGACATCTCATAATGATATTATGTTCACATCAAAAAATATTGTCAACTGTGTTTATGGGAGCATTATGCTAATACCTCAACCATAGTCAATAGTTCCCTGAAAAATTTTATTGAAATTGATCTCACTAAATTTCTTTTTATTGAATGTCAATGATTTCTTTAAAACTATTCAGAAGATGCTACCCTTCAATATTTTTAACAAGTAGATTGAAGAATCACGGAACACTCAGTAGGAAGATTATTGAATACTTTTGAAAATTCTGTTTCTATTTTTGAATATATAATGATTTTTATAGGTGACACATATTTCTTTTCAGCAGCTGAAATCACATATTAGAGACTTTCCTAAGAAGCAATATCAAAAATCCTCACTCCATGGCTCAATTTTCTTTGAATATTCAGTAACTTCCCTAATTATTTTCACAATGTTGTTATACTTATAGGTAGCAGATATTTTCTTCAATATTTGCATGAAATCATATGAGAAAATTTCCATATATTTAGTTTTGTATGTAAAATCCAAAGCATATAAGTCATGCTTAAACAACTCCCAAGTATTCCATTGCAAATGTGATAATACATGTAGTCTCATAACTCTTCTCATTATACTCCATTGTAAATACTACCATATAATGATTTCTAATTTTTAAACTAATTATAGTAAAATAATAATTTTGCGCACTTGTGGCTTTACTTTTCTTGCTGTAATAGATTGTCTGAAAATAATGAAATAATGTAGTTCATGTCTGAGGCTATTTGCTAAATCCTACCCTGTATTTCACTTTTATTTTTTATTTATTTTTTTTTTTGTGGTACCAGGGATCAAACTCACAACCTCGTGCTTGCCAGGCAGGCGCTTAGGCTGCTGAGCTAAATCCCCAGCTGTATTTCACTTTTAAAATGCGACCAAGTCAACCAACCCACTGTAGCTATATTCATATACATTTTAAAGCTATTTTTAATTTAAAAAATTAAAATTTTTGAAAACTGTATCCAATGTCTCTTTTTTGAATAGTTCACATAACAATAACCTAAGTGTTTCATTTATCAAATTTCCGAGGTTAAGAATTGTTAAGAGCCGGGCGTGGTGGCTCACGCCTGTAATCCTAGCACTCGGGAGGCTGAGACAGGCGGATCGTTGTGAGTTCGAGACCAGCCTGGGCTACAAAGTGAGCTCAAGGCCAGCCTGAATGGCACAGTGAGACCCTGTCTCAAAAAGACAAGGACTGGGGATCTAGCTCAGCGGTCTAAGCGCCTGTCCGGCAAGCGCAAGGTCGTGAGTTCAATCCCCCGTGCCGGAAAAAAAAAAAAAAAGAATTGTTAGGGAAATGTAATTCTAACCAAATGTATAGCAAACTCCTGCACTAAGTGATTTCATTTATTAATTGTTTTCTTCAAATAATCTTTGAGTACTACATATTTTCTATGAATCTTTTGCTAATAACACTATTTGCTAATAAGAATGAACTTTAGTGTATGGCTATGTTATTGTTTTTCATGTATTTTTTCAGCACCTTTTATTTTAGAGCAACTTACAAGCATTTTGCAATGACATCTGATTACTATCTTTTAATAATAATATTTCAGTCTTATAAATTATAAGTCTATTAAATCCAGTGACATTAGCAATTTTAGCGAGACTTCAAAATAAAAGCTTTTTAAGGGGTTGTGGGTTCATTCTCCAGTATAAAAAAGAAATTGGAATATTTAAGAGGAACTTCTTATCATATTTGATTAATGTGTTAAGCTTGTACTGTGGCTAATGATATTTACAAATTAGGAGCAGAAATTTCAGATGTACCATTTTCTGTTTTACTTGTATTTATATTAAACTTCAAATCATAGTTTTTGCTAGAATCTTTTGGGTTACTATTCTATCTTGAAATGATGACTTTAGTTAAAAGTACATCTTTTACACTTTACTGAAAACTCAGAAATGAGTCTGTCAACCCCTTCATATAGGGTCGTTATACTCTTCCTTTAAATCACCTTAAGTGAAATATTACATATGGCAATCTGAAATAAAGTCTGAGTAAGAAGTCTAGTTAAAAATCTGTATGCTAAATATCAATATAATCTTATTTCTCATTACTGAATAAAATAAATATCAAAACAGTTTTAAATTTTTCTTGTGTATTACTTTTAGCTAGATTATGAATTTTCTCAAAAAATTAAAAATGTGCTTCCCTACAGGCAACTAATTGAAGAGGTCCACAAACTAACGATGCTAGTAGCATTACCTACAACACTGTTAAAAAATCCAGAATCTCAGGCCCAAATCAAAATTACTGAATTGGAATCTGCATTAAATAAGATCCTGGATTGATTGATTAAAAATGAGAAACAGAGGATTGATTATGTAAAACCTAATATTTCCTTTGTGATATCAGGTTCAAAATTTTATATTCATGGTATTTTAATACAAACTTTAAAACTTGGTGTGTCAGTGTTCTTGATTTTTTTCTTTATTGTCATAAGACCGTCAGAGACTGTGTGTGGGGAATAATATAATATCTGGCATATGTTTATACATGAGCTCACTAAAAAAACCATAATTTGGGATATCATACAACAACAAAAATATTTTCATAAGACGTTGTCAATATTAAGAAAATTCCAAAGTAAGAAAACCCAAATGCCTATTCCTTCTGAATATTGATTTAAACAGAGCCAAATCCTATCGAAATGAAATTTTCCAGAACACTGAAACCTAATCAAAAGCTTGCAACACTACAGTGTATATGTATGCAGAAAAACTAGTTGAATCTCAGTAACAAGAAGATTCATGGCATTTTAACATTCTCTGGCTTTGTCTCTCATCTCCAGCACAGTGGCAGTCCTGAAAATGCAGCCCATATTTCCAATTTTGGTACTAGATGGAGAAAAACAGTTCTTATTTGCAAACAATTAAAATGATTTGTTTTGTCCATTCTAGTGACTTCTTGGAAGACCCACTCAAAAGGCTTGTTTTGTCTTATTCAGCTCATAATTCACCTAACAATGAAGTCACTATTCTGCCACCATTTGTTGCGAACACATACAGGCAAGTACTGGAGTTGCTTGAGGCAATGGATAAAGCTGAAACAGGCAATAGACAAATCAAAACACTTGCAGAAAAGTTTGAAGGACAAGCTGCCTTGGGAACAAGGACTCTGAAAACTGCGACCTATTCTTGAGAAGTTTGAGTAAAAATGCATGAAACTATTCGCATGATCAGGGAGATAGCACTAAGAACTCACTGTGGTTCATCTTGAGGTTTTACAGGAAATGAAGCAGGAAATGAAGAATATGGTAGAGTCATAAACATTAAATTACCTATTTTTAATTTGCTTAAAGTGATAAAAGAATAAAGAGTTAAATGAAACAAAAATAATGGTGTCTCACAAATAAAAGAATATTAATAAAGAGACATTATGAAAAGAAACCAAATTTTAATTCTAAAGTTGAAATTATACTAACAGAAAAGACATATTCAGTAAAGATTTTCAACCACAAATTAAGCAGTAGGTAGAACAAAGAATCCATCAACTTGAGAATCTAAAAACAATGAAGGAAACTGAACAAAACATAAGAGGCCTATAGAACACCATAAAGCTTACTAACATACACATAATAGGAATTCCAAAATTATAATTAAAATAATGAAATAAGTGATGTATAATAATTAAAAATAACGGCCAAATAACTAAATATTATAAACATCATCAATGTCCACAATCAAGATACTCAAGAAATTTCTTGCAGAATAACTTCAGAGCACCACACACAATACAATAAAAATGATAAAAGCTAAAGGCAATCTTGAAAGCCTCAAAGGAGAAGTTCATTAGGTACAGGGATCCTCAATAAGATTCTCAGGCATTTTCTTGTTATAAACAATGTAGGCCCCAAGCAATGGACTGGGTATATTCAAGATGCTAAAAGGAAAAAACAAAAACAAAACAAAACAAAAAAAAACCAAAAAACTGTCATCTAACAATTCTGTATCTAGCAATGCTATTCTTCAAAAATGCAAGAGAAATTAAAGTACACCCAGATGTTTCAACATAAGTTCATGATAAAAATATCAACCAAGTGTTGTAGTCAGGGGTTGCAGGGAGAACAATTACAATCAAGACACAAAATTCATAACATTATTTATCATTGTTACCCAGAGTTAAACACAAGAAAGTGCAGCATATCTATCCACAACACCAAAGACCTAAAAAAAATCAGCTGAGGGCCTAGATCCCACACGAATGTCCTGCATGAGTCCAGAAGACCTAGAGCCCATGACAGTGCCTCCCACAAGTCCAACTGGAGGCCTAGAGCCCATGACAGGGACTCATGCAAGTCTGTTTGACAGATCTGTGCTGGAGAGGCCAAAGGCCAATGGTGGAAGTTAGAAAGTCTATACCAGCGGGGTGAAGGATCTGTGCCAGTAGGTTGAGGGTTCTAGAGTGGAACTTATATGCGACACTCAAAATAAGGACCAGAGATCCCCAAAAAGTACCACAGCCATCCTCAGCGACAATGAGGTCCCAAGCTCCTCCAAAGATGAGAACTATGCTGTACATACCAGGAAGCCAGCATAACTTCTCCTGGAGATTAAATAGCAAACAGCTTCTCCTCTGGAGCCAGGAAGTGATGCTCGACATAAGGACCAGAGCTCCCCAGAGTGGAACGGAGCCACTCTCAGCGACACGGCCCCGAGCGCCTCCGATGATAATGGCCAAATGCATATTGGGGAAACCAGCATGACAAGTTCCTCCAGGAGAACCAATGATTCCAAACAGCAACACTGAAGAGAACCCACAACACCACAGCTCTTCCTTTGCACGTCTCTATATGCTGGTAACTTTCCTCAGGAGGGCCATCTGCACTCAGCACCATGCTGATTTAATTCAACTGGTGTTAAATTGACCACCCGTTTTTAATCCATAACACCAAGAATAGAAAGAAAGTTCTTCAGTATGATTACTGACATCTATAAAAATTCCACAGCTAACACCATATCTAATAATGAAACACTAAAAGGGTTTCTTTCAAAATGAGGACCAATAAATAAGTATGTGCTTTAACTCTTCTAGTCAGTATGTTACTGGAAGTTCTAACCAGGATAACTACACACACACACACACACACACACACACACACAAATAAAGGCATGTATATTGGAAAGGGAATATTAAAGAATTTGCAAAAAGAAATATTTATAATTAATAAGCAAGTTCACTAAAATTGCACAATGTAGATCAAAGTAGAAAATATTGTATTTACATTCACTAGAAATGAATGGTCCAAAAATGAAATTAAGAACAAAATTCTACTCATAACAGCATCAAAAATACTGTGCAATAAATTTAATCAAGGAAGTGAAAGACTTATTCAATGGAAATTATAAAATAACATTTCACAATTGGAAAACATAAATAGACATCTTATTTTCATGAATTAGGTTTAATATTAGTAAGAAACCAATACTCTCCAATTTGATCTACAGTTTTAATGTGATTCCTATTATAACCCCCATGATCTTGAAACAGAACTAAATTGGAAAACTCACATTTCCCTATTTCAAAGTTAACACCAGATTATATATATTAATAAAAATATTTAATTATTGAGATAAACATAGAGGTATGGAAAAATGGAACAGAACTGAGATATCTGAAATTGATACTTAAGTCTATATTCAGTAGATTTTACACAAAGGTGCCAAATTATTCAATAAAAAGATAATTTATTTAGTAAATGCTATTTTAACTGGATATCTATTGTAAAAATAAATTTGACACCTATCCTATACCACAAAAATTAACTCCAAATGCAGTAAAGACTCACATATAACCTTTAAAACTGGAAAATACAAAGGAGATATAAATAGATCTTCATAAATTTGGGTTAAATAAAATTTTTTTGAAATTTCAAATATCAATTTTTAAAAATTTTAAACATCAATTTTAAAAATTAATAATTTTCTATATGGATTAATAAAACATAGTATTACCATACTGTAGAATGTTTTACTTACATAGAAATGATTATGTAATACACTAGAAATGTGTATTACACAATAGAAGTATTACATAGAAGTGCTGATATACAGTATGATATAATTAACTCTGAAAAGTTTGAGCTAAGTAAAATAAACTAGACAGAAAACTCCAATAGTGCTTTCACTCCATTTATATGAAATATCCAGAATGCACTTGTATGTTGGTGTGTATGGCATATATGTATGTATGTGTATGGCATATATGTATGTATGTATGTAGAGCCAACAGCATATATATATATATGATATTATTATTATCATTATTATTATTGTTTCCTGGAAATACAGTGAGGGACTGATTCACAAGACCAGGGGTTTTTTTGGGGGGGAGGGAATCAAAAATGTTCTGGTATTAGATTGTAGTGGTGTTTCACAAAATTGCAAATATTCTAAAAATAATGAGTTTCATATTTTACATTGATTTTTTAAAAATCCTAAGTACTCTATTAAAATCCCAAATACTTTGAAATGCATTCTCACAATATCTTTGGGAGATATACTTCTCTGAAAGTGTATTGTTAGCAAAAAAGATGCTCCTACATGTACCAGTCCATCAAGTCCTAGCATCACAAATATAATCAACTACCTGAAGTCAAACAACCCTATGACAGCCACTGTGAGGATAGAGAGATGAAGATGTGATTATTCCAAGACACATAACCAATTAATCTTTACATAAAATAAAATAAAAAGCAGCAATTGAGACAAAAATTAAAGTACAACAGAACAAAGGCTTTATAGTAGAAAAAGCATTTCAAAGCACTTAAAAAGGGCTTTAAAATTTAAGAAAAATGTTCATATTAAATAAGGAGAGAAGGGCATGGAAAGTTGAACCAACAGCCTGAACAAACATGGAAAAATTATACAGTGTGTCTAAAGGATAAGACACAAAGAATGTACACTAGGATGAATCAGGTCCACTACAGCATCTCAGAATGCCCAGTGGTATTATGGAAGAAAAAAACTCAGACGATAAATTTGGATTCAGTTTATTATTCTACTATCCTAAGTTTTGTATTAAGCAAAGAATACAGAATGCCCAAACAGTCCATTTCCCTTTTAAAACATCACTAGTACCGTGAGAAGTGGTAGAAGATGATATATGGCTATTAATTATTCTGTCCAAGAAAACTAAAACCTTGTTGGATATGAGAAGTTTATTTTTTTTTTGCTGTACCTCTGTACTTTGATAATCAGCATTCCCTTCAGTTTTCAGAATAAATAAATTCAATTATATTTTCAGTAGAAAAGAAATTATAGACAGCTGTGATTTTTTCTTACCTCATCCTCGAGTTACCATTGACAAGACCACATTCGGCCAACTTGAAATTCCACCATAAACACCACAGTCTCTCTCAGTTGCTAAATTGTCCATGCTGGGCTGTAATTTGTAATCTTCCTGCCTCAGTCTCCTGGAGTGCTGGGATTATGGGCAGGTGCTACAATGCCTGGTTTCATAAACTTCCTAATAAAAGTGAGTTTTAAAAATGCTGAAATATTCCAATTGAAATTATTCTAATTCCTATTGTTTTTCCATGGATCCATGCTATTGGATCCATAGATGGTCTATAAAATCTTGCTGAAAAAGATCTTCTATTCTCCTGATAAATGTAATCATATAATGTACTGAAAACAGGTACTAATAAAAAAAATGTTTTACTGAGGACTTAGTTATCCATGCTTGAAATATGGAATGCCTCCTTGATTGCCTTCAAAACTTTAGCCTAGATTTCCCTATCAACCTTCCTCTTCAGTATATTTACTACCACATTTTTCTCTTCAACCTATACCAAGCAAGCTTTTTTTTTCCAACTTTATTCAAAAATATTCCTGTCAATGTTATGAATGACTGCATATTGCCAAATGTAAGGGCAAATTTTGAGTATTCATTTTCTTCTGCCTTCCTTGTAAAGTTTGTTTGAGGGAAACAGGTGGAACATTATTATTTTCTTTCTATCTCACTGACTTCCCTTTCTCAATAGCTTACTGATAGTCCTTCTCTTTTCAGTCAGTATTCAGTTTGAGTAACTCTTTTCTTCACTTTTTTGCCTACACTCAATTTCTAGTGATTGCCTCAAGACCCAGGTATTTAATTTTAAATACCATTTATAAATTGATAAGTTCCATTTTTACAATTGCAGACCCAAATCTTTCCATTAACTCAAGACTTTTATCTAACATTCTAGTTAATATTTTCATTTGTCAGTCAAAAAATCAAATAAATCTAAAGCTAACTTGTTTTTTCTCCCTCACTATATACACAGAGACACTCTTGCTTGTGACTTAATACCACTATATGAACAAATATTAACAAATTTATGCAACTACTCATGTCAAAATCATTGCAAACATCACACTTCTTATTTTCATATTTCTATTTCTCTCTCTGCATCCTCACCTGTTATTCTGCTTCACTTTTCTCTTTAAGTTTTTTGATTGTGGAGAGTTTCTTGTTTTGGTCCTCACATTATCACTTAAAACCAGAATCATGTTTGCCAGATAAAAGGAATTCAAAAATTTGTTAAAGAGATAAATGAACAGGAAAGATTATTAAAAGTGTGAATTGATATAAAAGATAAAATGAAAAGAAGCTACTTCTTTTGATGGCCAGTTGGCTTTTGATGACTTCAAAAAGGACAGGGAGGTAATAGAGGAAGAAATAAATATTTCCAGAATACTTAGAAGAAGACTTTGATAGTTTTGAGAAATCTAAATAAACTATTTTAAGTAAAGTGTAATTTAATAGAAATGCATTTAGTAATTTAATTTACTCAAAGTTATAATTATTATGTTTCTTGTCATCCTGAAACATATTTAAAACAAAAATACATTAAAAATCAAGGCAAATAGACATTATCTAGACTATTTCATATCCACATTATTATAAGCTTATCTGCAGCAAAAGCATTTGCTGTGTGGACACCAGGATAAAAAGCTGTGTTAGGTTCTTAACACATCACATAAATAATTTTATCATTAGAATACCAGAAATATTTAATCTATTAATTTTTTTCTTAGTAAAGAAGAGATAATAGTCACCAATTAGAGCTGAATGACTGTGATAAATATCTCTGTCACCTCAGAAGAACCAGAACACTGTAGAATTTGGTGAATTTAGTTCTAAGTAAGCTTTTTAGTCTTCACTTCCACCCATTCTGCATAAGTTCCATAACTTTGTTTTTGCATCCAGTTTGTAAATGTCTATAGTGGGGAAAAATGACAGTGAAAGGAAGGAAAGAACCAGTTATTAATTATAGCAATTTATTTCCTTATCTATACATTCTTCTTCCTGCCAACATATACACATCAACTACCAGTGATAGGATAAAACAAATCCCTTGTGTCATTGAGATAAACAGCTATTGACTTTAAGAAATAGTTTATCAATGTATGGTTCAAATGAAGTCCAAAAGTACGTGATGACTTAGTCTGGGTTTTGCTTCTTGAAAAAAAAAGTCACAATTTTTGGCTGTTCTTACTACCATCAAAATTATCCATGTATGTGTTTCTAAAGCAACTTGGTTAATTAAAAGATTGAAATCTCCTCCTAGATAGAAGTAATCATGCACTTGTTTTGCATGTGTGATCATGTACATCGGATCATATTAAGAGACTGGGTTGTAGCAGAAAATTGTCATTTTGGGGCAAGAGAAGCAAACAAAATTGTAATTCAATACAGCTTGACAGGTTTTAGATCAAATACTGGTTCTTGACACTTTTGTAATTAAGAAAATATCTGTAAACATGAACTTCACAATACTTAATTTGAATTCGGCATGTACCACTTTCTCTTGTATATGTAGAAATATGTCACTTACTTTTAAATGAATAAGAATGACTAGTAACTTAGTTCTTGCTTAAAGAAAACATGTTGATTATTCCTTTTAAACTTCTCTATATTTCAGTAAAGTCAATTGGTTAGATGATGTTCATGAAAATCAGATATCAAATATGAATCAGTTAATTTGTATTGTTCCATGGTAACAAAAAACAAGTGTAGCCTTGACTTGGTTACTTTCCTCTCTTTGCTGGGACAAAACACCTGATACCCAAAGTGAAGCAAGGAAAGGTTTATTTAGCTTACAGTTTCTGGAGATTTCAGTCCATAATCAGCTGGTTCCAAGGCAGAGTGCCATGGTACTGGGGCAACACTTCAAGGCTGCAGCCAGAGGAAAAGGTTGAAACAAGCCTCTCCTCCTCCCTTATATTGTATACAGGCCACCCCTCTTCAGTGGGGGTGTAGCACTCACACAATCTCCTTGCCCTCCTTTGCACAAGATGAGAATATTTACAATGTAAGAACCCTGGCTCCCTGCTGAGTCTCTCAATTAAACTTCTAAACTGCTTAAGTTGACACAATGTATCAACCATAACAAGCCTTGGATTATTACAAGTAATTATCACTAATCCCAAATAGGATCTTAGTGCAAATTCACCTCTATGAAAGGACAAAACTAAAATTCACCATGGAAAGTAATTTGTATTCCTAACCCCTCTCATGCCCAACATATTTTACAATTTTCATCTTCACCTTGTGTTGGAGTGTGACTTAAACTGAGAAAATTTTGTAAAATGTTAAATTGAAATATGTTTTATAATTTTCCTGATGTGTTCTTTACTAATAACAAATATTTTAGAGTAAGTTAGGAAAAGCAAGGTCCAGGTTCCAATTTTCTCAATCTGAGAAATACAGTTCCTGACAATTTCCTGAGATGCTACATATCTAGACCAGGTTTTATCTTCTTTTATCATACTTCCAAGTGTCAAGGAGAAATGCACAGTGACAATATTTTAAAGTAATTTGTATTGGACATTTAATACATAATGCATTAGGCTAACCCAAAGACATAATCTGTAACTAATGCACCTGTAATCAATACATACATGTTTATTTTTAAAAAAACTCAAGATAATAGAGTATGCCCTCAAAAAGATAGCTTTATCATGCTGAGTTAAAGAATTAACTTATGATAGATAACTCAGAAGTTTTAGGTAATTTTGAGCTTAGAATAAAAGACAAAATTTGTTGGGAAAATAGAGAAGACTAGCAAAGTGAGAGGATTTGTAAAAAGCACAGTAGCAGGGTAACATAGTATATGAATCCCCCCAAACCATCTATAAAAAGTGAGTAATCAAATAGCAAAATACCCTAGCTATGATCAATGTGTTCTTCTTCATAAACTCCAGAGTACAAGTTACAAAGTAAAAAACCAGCTACAGCTGCAAGACCAAGATGTGTATACTATTGGCACCTATTTGGGGAAAATCTGAGGGTACAGACAGATGCAGTAGAAGATACATAAGAAGCTCCTTGGAGAGTATGAAAATGACACAGTCCAGATCCTGTGAATTTTTAACCCTGACCAGTCCACACTCCATTATGAGACAGGGATGCACACTGAAAAGTGAATATGACTAAAGTTCATTTGAATAGGTTCAATAGCAAGGAAGAAAGATACAGATGAAAGAAAATCTCAAACAGGCAGGGAACCTCAGAAATTTATTCTAGACACAGCTTTCTATAAAAAAAGCCTTTGAAAACCCCATTTGATAAAAAAGAGCAACAAAATTTAAGTTAGAGTCAAATTGCAAACTTATTATAAGACTAATAAAAGCAGAGGACAGTGGTAAACTTCTGTAGTCCCAGCACTCTTGAGGTTAAAGAAGAGGGAACGTGATGCCCCATGCCAACCTAGTCTACAAAGAAAGACCTGTTGGAGGACAGAAGAAAGAACAAAAGAGAAAAAAGAAAGGAAGAACAGGAAAGAAAGAGAGAAAGAAAGAAAGAAAGAAAGAAAGAAAGAAAGAAAGAAAGAAAGAAAGAAAGAAAGGGAATTTTTTCAAAACGAGCTAAACATTAAGAAATGATACAAAATATGAAATAGTCACACAAATCAACATTAGAAAACTAAGAACAGAATTTAAAGAATTACAATTAAAATAAAAACTCAGAAATGAGTAATACATCAGAAACAATTAAGACCAAGTGAACAAAAATTACTTCAGAGGATCAAAAGAATGACAGGAAAATCTTAACATTACAATAAAATAAGTAAATGAAAATGATTCTTAAGAAAACAAAATACATTGAAAATAGATTATTATAAAACTGATTTATTATAAAACATCTGTATAATTGGAATACCTAAAGCCAGAAACTAAGGTAAGAGAATTGAAAGAATAACAAAAAATTATAATTAAAGAAAATTTCCCTAAAATTAAAAGATTTGCAGTTATATATTTTCTGCATATCAGAACCTACTGACCACGAATGCATAACATCTAATATAATCTAGAGAAAAGTCAAAAACTGCTCTAGGAATTTATGCCAAAAAGTGATATATTAGAGAAAGAACAGTAGATTATGCAGTAAATTACAAAAATAGCCCAAAACCCTTCCCTCCATGTTCTACTCTGAAGTACTCCTGTTACCCGGTGAGCCTGAGCCTGAACATGTGACTTGCTTTGCTCAAGGCAACAAAAGTGAATCAAACTCTAGCAAAGACTTAATGAACTGTAGCTGCCCGTTGAGGTTTTGCACCTCTTTCTGCTCTCCTTCAGCCACAGTGGTGAAGTCTGATCCAGCCCACTGGAGAGAGCAGCCATGTGGTCCTTCGTCCTCTTCATCCCAGCTGACACAAGAGCGGAGCACGAGTGAGGTACTCACTGGCCAAGTAGGTGACAATTCTAATTCTGATGAGGATAATGACAACAATGGATTGAAACTCATCAAACGTGTTTAAAACCATAATCATAGGCTGCAAAAAAGAAAAAGTGTTTACTTCCAGAAGGTGATTGGGTCATATAATTGTGAGCGGTGGGGATGAAAAGAAAAATGAACAGTTTATCCTGCCTTATCAATATTAATGGAAATCAAAGTACTAGTTTAAGCAAAGTCTCTTTTTATGGAATTATTTAGCTGATAAATGAGAATAAATAACTGCATTAGAATATCACTATTTTATAACTGTAATTAAATTAATGGATCTAGTCCTAGCATTCACAGTGGCTAATGCCTTGAAAAGAAGAACAATAAACAACATGTTCTTCCTAATAAAAGAACACAGAACCACTTTCAGAATTACCAAAGGGATTGAGCCTGAGTCTAATCAATTTTCTACTTCAGTTGCTAAATTGTGGGACATAGATAGGACAGGAGA
This sequence comes from Cuniculus paca, assembly GCA_004365215.1. Classification (NCBI taxonomy): domain Eukaryota; kingdom Metazoa; phylum Chordata; class Mammalia; order Rodentia; family Cuniculidae; genus Cuniculus; species Cuniculus paca. The sequence goes on along the minus strand of RJWT010004151.1, from coordinate 7,228 downwards.
ATAACCAAAACGAAGGGTCAAAGGGGCACAGCTCTTCAATGAATAAATTTTAATGAAAACTAAAAGGAGAGGGAGACAATATAATAGTGACTTAAGAATACATCCAAAACTCACTAAAATATTTTTTTAAAAAAATTAAAAAACTAAAAGTGGGCAAAATTGAATATAGAGACTAGGTATGCGCAATTAAGCATGAGTGATTGAGACTACTTTCAAGGCTTTGTTCTGGTTACAAGAATATTTAATAAAATTATAAAGACACACAAAAATGTGACTATAAAAGTAAACAAAGTAGTTACTTTAATGAGAAGACATATGGTTCTGACAGCATGGAGCATACGATGATCCTGGGTATAGATCTGTTTCTAAACACAAGTGGTCTTCTAATGCAAGAAACTGTATATTTGTTTTGTATATTTTTCTGATCTGTGTTTTATTTACATTTTAAAAGTTACAAAAATAAATGCACTATCTTGAGGAGAGGTCATTCTACAACCAGGATCAGAAGTTAGACAGGGAAGTGCCATTTTGGCCTCTTTGCTCTTTTCTGGGCTGGATGACATGGTCCTCATGCAGGAGCCCAGAACTAAACTGTCATTTCTAGACTGGATCGCTGCTTTTATTTTCCAGTTGTATCACCGGAGGTCAAAACAGACACTGGCACATAGTAGGTATTCAATAACTACTTGTGGAGGGAGTTAGCATTTAAGCTTAGATTTTAATAGCACTTACACATTATAAATCTTAAAAAAAAAGAAAGAAAGAAAGAAAGAAAAAAGAAAGGATGATTTTATAATACTTCCTGAGAAAAATCTCTTTTGGGAAAGATTTAAGAGGAGCTGACCCTGTCATCTGAACTCTTCATTGCAGTAAGATATCCACTCAGATGCTTTCATGAATGTGTATTTCCTATCTTCCAGATAAGTTTCAGATCATCCTTATTATGTTACTGTCTTAGTCACTTTCTGGTCACTAGGACTCAAATACAAAAATGGCACTGTGAAAGGGCCTGGTAGAAGAAAGCTGCTGATACTCTGGAGACCAGAAAATAAGAGAGAAAGGAGAAATGATGAGGGTGATATACTCTTTCAGGTCAAACCCCAAGGGACCTGACTTCAACCAGACCATATCTCCCAGCAGCACATCCACTATGAATCCAACAGTGATGGCTTCACTGGTGAGTATAGCACCTTCTAATCAATTATAAAATGCATGAGGCTTTGAGAGACACCTTAAATCTAAACCATCACCATTACCTTTTGGTTAAATAAATTTAAAAAAACAAACTAAATCATCACTTCTGTAAAATTCAGGCATATCAAGTGAAACATGGCACAAAGTGTTCCTGATTTAAAGCTTCACAGATTACAGTTTAAATCCTCATGAATAAACACATCATGGATTCACTAAACATCATTAAACCAGTGATTGATGATCTGTAATTATCTAGCTTTAAAAACTGAAAATGCTGTTTATTTTCGTTTTTATCAAGAGAAGATTCAGAGCTGTCATTACTTTTTGTTATCAGTTGCCAATATCACTTTGTATCTAAAATTTACACCTGAATATGAGTTTTCTTGCCAACGTGGCAGTAGTCACTCTTGCAATACACTGGTAAATACTAAGGGGTTTTTTCCCCCTTTTTTTCCTACACTGAAGCCTAGAACCAGAACAAAGTGGGAAAAGGTTTCAACCGAAGTATAAGCATTCATTAGTAGCACTGATCATATCCAAAGTTTTCATTTCCTTTCCTCTAGAAATACTGGAGCAAGGATATAAATGAAAATTACATGACAAAATGCACATATCAGAAAGCATCTTGTCATAAAAGATTTAAAAAACGGAGAAGCAAAACAAGGCAAGGTTTTTAAAATTACTAAAGCTTTTCAAAAGACAATTATGGAAGACAATATTCTGAGGGGAAGAAGCGATCCAACCAGTAGAGAAGGAGAAACCTCCTACAGGGTGAGTGATTTTTCACACAGTAAGCGTTATTCCTCTGAAGGTTCGTTTGTATTTAGATACAGGCTATGGTGTCAGTCCACATATCAGGTAAATACATTCAGTATTTTGCAACGGAAGGTTTACAGCATAGGAAAATTATAGCATATGTACAATCAAAAGACTTAAATTGGCTTTGATGTCCTGTAGTTGCTAAAAAGATCAGGAAAGGGTGAGGATAAGACTATCTTCCTGAAGTACAGGAACCTTCGATTTTAAATTTTAAGTGGATTTTGCCTTGCAATTGATCCCCACTGTAAGTGTCATAAAAAGGTTAAGTTGGCAAAATCACAGAACTGAGAGCAATCATTCAAGTCCTCCCAACCCCGAATGACTTGAGCCATTTAGTAGGTTTCAACTAACAGTACAAGTTTTGTGTGACTTATGAGATAGAAGGCCGCCCCTCAGTCTCCCTAGATGCCCCCCATATTCAAATCTTTTAAAATCTCAGTTTCTCAGATGTCTCATGGTCACAACTCATTAACAATAAAGGTTGGTTGAGTTCACATGCATCCTCAGTGGGAATATTGTAACTTTCGATGTATGGAATTTAGAGATTGAACATAATTTTTGTCACAAGTTAATCACTATGAGCAATACAGCATTAGATTCAAATCTTTCCTTAGTGATTTCATCCTGTTGATTTATGAAATAAATGTACACAAAATTGTATTTTAAAAATTATTCATATTGTTTCTTTAGTGCATTCCGTTTGATCTTCACCTAATGCATCCATCTTATCGGGGCTTCATTAGAAAAATTACTTAGTGTGAGAGATGAAGTAACATTTTTCCTGGTTATTCAAAACAGGTTTTTCAAGTGAGGCAGTAATACTGAAAACAAGACCATGTTCTAGCGAGAAGGTTTTGCGGTGCCTTTTATCATGTTTAGCACATTAAGTGCTAATTCTGGAGGACTCAGGTCAGAGTTTTCCAGGGATGAAATTGTAGAGTGGAGCCATCCAATCAAAAGACACAATGATCAAATGGAAGAGAAGGCTAAGGGTAGGTAAGAGACAGAAAATGAATTATAAGACAGATTGTCATTCCTTGGCCCTCAGGCATAGTACAGAGATGAGTTAAAAACAGAAGTGAGAACACAGTTTTATCTCACACATCTGGTTTTGGCTTGAACAGGTAGCTCTAACAAGTAACTGGAGAAAGTGGAGGGCTCTTGATCATTCTCCCTATTTGGAGTCCTATCAAAATGCAGTCCTCTTAAAATAAGAACCAGAGACTCAGGTTTAAGATACAGTAAATTCTATCACTCTTTCTTACCTTCTACAGCTAAGCCTCAAAACAGACAAACACCCAGCAACTGATAATGCTTTAATCAAACAGTTCAGGGCAAGTACTTTAAGAATTCTGAGGTTCATTTCCTACATTGGTAAAATGAAGAGATTGGTAAAACATTTTTTAATATTTTCAGAAACTTTATAATCTGGTGAAAGGTTTACATTAGAGGAAATTATTTGGCTTTAATTTGCTCTTTCAAACAATGTCGCTAATAAATATCTCTCAAAAGATAGACAGATATATAGATAGATGATAGAATCTTTTTTTCTCTGCTATTATTTGTACATATCTTTTAACAAACAATAGGAGTTAGCTGGATATACCGAACTACGGCTTCACTTTGTAAGAAAGAAGATTTATGAAAGTTACAGAATCACTATAGTATTAAAGAAAACAGTATTTCTACAAGAATCTTATAAAATATAAAAATACAGATGAGTTAACAAAGCACATAGATTGCACAGAAAACAAACTAGGAACTGAGAAAAAATTATATAGATTAACATTTATATCTTATAAATGTGCATGTCTAAATTTATTTGTGTCTTATCATCAGAAATGGTTTTCTCCTATAAATTATATTTTCTTTCCATTTGGAGGAAAATTTATTTCACAAGCACTTTCTGACCATAGAGAAAAAAATGACTTTCTACCTTTTCTTAATATTATTCTCCCTGTGTCCATGAAATCAAAACAAAGAGGAAAGTCAAATACTATTAGGTTTTGGATTATTTCTCCCCAGTCTAATACATTTTCTGGACTAGAACAAGAGCTCTCCCCTTTCTTAAATGTCCACATGATTGAATTGTCATAAGCCTACTTCCTAATATACACAAAATAAATAATGTCTCACACAACTTAAAGGATTCCCTGAGACTGATATTTTCTTTGCTGTTATATTAGTATTTGACATAAGCATCTTCACATAAAAAGCTTAAAAATTACCTTCTTTGTGGCCACTCAAGTGAACTTGAGAAATAAATCTAAACCTTACTTCTATTGTGGCAGTATCAGTCTCATTAGAACAACTTCATTTGTCCTCTCATTGTCCTTGGGTTTTCAAAGAGGAGAAAAAGAAATTTCCTGGGGCTGCAGTTATCTGACTCATACTTGCTTAAAATAGCATTATTACCCACCACTTGTCCTGGTCACAGCAAACATTGATAGAGATATACTTAATTGAAGGAACTGAAGGCTAATTAAGATAAATGTATAGACAAAGTAAATGAAAATTTTATGGAGGAGATAAAGTTGGATTCAAAAAGAAAACTCAAGGTCACCATCTACATGTGGTTATCATCAAACTTATTTATACTAATAAACTGAAGGACAAAACATCAGATAATTGAAATGATATATATTTTATGGTAACAAAAATCACAGTCATAGGAACGATTTTTGAATTATCATGAACAAAACAAGGCATATGGTAGAGAAGCTTCAGAAATGAAATTCTTGTGTTTTAGAGACAAAGTCAAGAAAATTTTTTCACAAAAACAGAGTAAAACAGCTAATTCAATTATTTGAGTTATTAAGACTTATTACAGATGAAAATGCTGGCTGCCATGGAAAATGAAAACATTTCCTCCATATTTTCCAGGTTGACTGACTGCATTAATTTTTTTCATTAGGCTGATCAATTACTTAGCTTTGTTTTTATTGGTACTATTGTGATGTCCTGAGCCTTATGCCCTACGGAACCTTATTCCCTGTTGAGTACATTTCAATATCATCTGTTTCAAACTGAATTGTTCAATTAATTAATCATCGAATGTTTACTTGTTGTGCTTCATGTAACTGTCTCATCAATATTTATTTTGGGCATAAATCGCTATACCAAAATTCAATACGACTATTTATTTCTTAAAAAGTGAATCATAGTAAGCTTCAAAATTTGTGAATAAAATGCCCATGATTTCTAATACACCTCCATGGGTCAGATGTAAAGATAATAGAATAATGTTCAGTACTGTATTCTGTAGCATGATTATTAGAAATTTCTTATGAATCACATTAGAAAAATGAAGACATGAAGATATTAATAACAACAGGGAAAATTATACAGTCAACAACTTATTTTTAACAATGAAGAGTTAAAAGTAATTACTTAATTTTATTTACTTCATATAAGTGAATGCTTTTTAAATATGTAGTTACTTGCTGTAGTTGATTTTCTGCATTAGTTTGTTTTTAAACATAACCCAGCTCAAACTTTTCTCCTCCAGCACATTGGAAACTTATGATGTACAAGCTTTGTCTTTAAAAACAGCCCTTTCATCTCCTCAAATCCAAAATTTCCTGATAAATAGCCAACAATTTGCAAGTCTTCTACCATGATAAACAGTTTATTATTCTGTAAAGACAAGCCAAGACTACAGTTTGCTTGGTGATAGGAAGAAAGTTTCTGCCTTCACCATTAATTTTCTTCATGCATATATTTATTTATGGATGCAAGCTATGCTACTATTGGGCTTATTTTTTGCACTCAGAAAATAAATATGTGAAGAACAGGATTTTATCTACTAGATAGGGTCATCATTTACTAAGGGATTATTACTAGCCTAATGTTTGGAAATTTTTATGCATTAATTAGACAAAATATTGACATTTTATCATTAGAGGTGTTATCCAGTGAGACATACTAAATCATTTATCTTTGATCTCTCTAGAAATTATTATGGTCTTGTGGTATTTGTTCATAATTGAAACAATTTAAAAGATAGACAGGCATGACTAGCTATATATCTAAAATTCTGTTATGGCAAGGGAATATTTCAATGCTTAATTAGGATAGTCAAACTGTCCTGGTTTGAAAGGCATGAATTAACCCATAACAGTAACTGAGATTTCTCACATCTTCTATGATCTTCATACTTTCTAACGCGAATCCACTGTTAGATCAAAAATATGTCCTAAATTAACCTCAACATACAGTGAAATGTAATGTTCTGTGCTCTGGACTATGTAATGTACTTGGATGCTTAAAAGATACTTAAGAAAATAATGTGAAGACTTTAACTTGAGACTCATATGTAATTCTAATTAGAAATAGAATATGTATCAACATGGAAATACGCTTTGTGTGAGATGATCAGAGTCACGGATCAGGGACACTTGTCATGAGTGTTTCAGTAAGATTTAGGATGCTGTAGGGCAACTTTCCAGGGACCAGCAGCACCCAGATATTTGCCACTTTGCATCAAAAGATGAGCACTTGAAATTTTATCCTTAATGCTAGCGTAGTGATCCGGTAGTCTTTTCAATGAGGTCAGTTGTCTTAATTAAAATGTAATGGAAAAAAATGAAAGACTACCAATTAAAAAGTGATTAATAATTTAATCAGATGTCCAGGTAAAATTATCTAAGAGAATGGTCCTGGATCTGGGTGCAACATTGAATGTGAGACACTCAGTTCTGAAAGCATTACCTTCGGTGATAGCCAGATAGTGACTTAGGTTAAAGTGAGATTGGATTTTCAGAAGACTCCATGAGTTCTTTTCATAAATACACTTCATTGGTGCATCTTACCTTTACAAAGCACTCAGTTTCAATCTGATGATTTCATACATACATATAACATATTTTGATCATAAATATCTCCCTGGTGTCCTCTCTTACACCTTTCATACCCTAATTATTCACTTCACTGCCTAATAATGGTCATCCTTGTATTTTCACATCATCATTTGTTTTTTCCTGTAGATTCTACTTTTTTGTTTTTGTGGCACCAGGGATCAAACTCATGACCTTGCACTTGCCAGGCAGGCACTTAGGCCACTGAGCTAAATCCCCGGCCCAAGATTCCACATATTAGGGAAAATATGCTGTACTTGCCTTTGTGAATCTAGTTTATTTTGTTTAATATGATGATTTCCAGTTTCATTCTTTTTCTTTCAAATGACAAAATTATGTTTTTCTTTAAGGTTGAATAC